>PVKS010014625.1:0-47937 GCA_004027875.1 Aplodontia rufa
CGTAACTAAAATAGATCTCAGAAGACTTGATTTCATTCCTTCCTTCGAACGTCATTTCCTGTGACCTGGGTGCTGGTGACAGAGAAATCAATAATGACTTGATCTACATAAGAGTCTTAAAAATTGACAAACATTAAATAATCCCATTATCTTTCTTGTTGCTAACACGAAAAAGGCACATTATAGGCCTTAAAATAGGCCAAGTCATATGATACAACTTATTTAGGGCATTAGAAATGTATCCAATTACACCATGGGGAAAATCTGAGCTGGAAAATTGATACAAGATAATTAATTTAATGTCAAGGATCCAGTTTCCTTTTTCCATTGCTCCCCCCACCACCAGTGGTCCCCAGTGGAGGGGGAGGCAGATGGAAACTTTTTTTTTAAACAGCAGCTGCAAATAGAAAATTTGTTTTATAACTTAAGTATTCCAAAACATATCTTGGAAAAAATACATTTCCTAAAGCAAAAATACATTTTTTAAAGCAACCAACTTTTCATGTTTAACCTTCAAGTGATCAAAATGTTTGATTTATGGTCCTAGACGTCTTAAAAAGTCTTTTGTTTTATTGACAAATAGTTTTAAGCACAATTGGTAATTTTTCTTTTAAAACTCAGAACTTTCAGAATTTAAAATTATTGCATATGCTCACATAATTAGTATACTATCACGTTTAATTTTAAATGACACCAAATATACTTATTAATGAAAGAATAGTCCAGATTTATCTTGAAGAAAGAAAAGCTACTATTTTAAGATATGAAGAGTATACAATTTCAGTTTTAATTCTCACATTCTGTTTCATATACACAGATTCAGTGGCATTAGGAGAACCAGATTGGTCATGGGTGTTTCATTGTTATTTTAAATAAGATTTTGAGCCATTGCCTTACCAAATAATTTTTTTTTAAAGAGAAAGGGGGACAGTGAGAGAGAGAAAGAGAGAAGCAATTTTTATTTAGTTTTTCATGAGGCTTTCGTTGCTCTGACACTTTGTTGTGTACGTGGTGCTGGGGTTGGAATCTGGGTCCTCGTGCATGCCAGGTAAGCACTGTAACTGCTGAGCCAGTGCTCCACCCCCATTACCAAAAAGTTTTGGTTTTTGATTTATAACCTAAGGTTTGATGCCATCCAGACAACTCAAGAGATTTTTAAATAATGGTGATTCCGCGTACAACTTTTTCCCCCTATGAGTCAGATCTCAGTCAGATACCATGGAAAAGTCCCTGATTGGCAGCAGCTTATTCCTTCTGGATAGCTCCTCCCCTTCCCCACTGAGGACCACATGGTTACTCAGCATTTATCTTCTAACTATCCAAGGCTGAGAGGGCATGGAATCAACCAATAATATCATTAAAGTCACCATCCTTTAAAAAAATTACCTTAATGAATCTCCCCTGGTTGCTGCCTTAGACATAATGCATGGTCCATCCCAAATGTTGATTCTTCTCTTGCCGCCCCCCCCACCGACCACCTGCTTCCGCCAAGAAGAATCTAACACCTCTCTACCATAACCTACTGTGTGTTCTGAATTTGATATTTATCGACACTGCTTCTTCCAACTATAGGTGATTATCCTATTGAGAAGAAGGAACTCCCAGGACTTGGCACTATGCCTGGTACATCACCGATACTTAGTGCATATTTATTCAAATATCAGTCCTGCTGTACATTTGTGTCTCTTGGGAACCTTCTAGAAATAGTTACTTTGGTAGTACCACGCTTGCCACTAACCTGAATCTATAAACCTTTCATAAATGTAATATGTTATCAAATAGTTTATTAGAACTTATTAGTATTTATTGAGCATTTATTAGACAGGTGGCTTGAAGGCTCAGGGAGTTTTGCATAGAAAAATGGCTGCTTGTACAGGTTCAAAATCTTCCCCAGCTATGAGACCTCGCTTACTTCTCTTCACAGTTCTTCTCAACACACAACATTCTGTTTGTTTAACGTACGTTACTCTGCTTCCCCTCACCAGGAGGCGAGCTCCATGAGGAGGGGGATTTGGGTCCATTTTGCTCACTGTGATGCCTGGGCCTGTACTGTAGCCTGGGCCCGAGAAACACTTGTAGAAGAGCAAATACCCAAGTGAAAGGACGGAACAGACGTGGGGCTCTGAAGGACTCTAAGAGTTCAGTTAATTTTGACCTGTAACCTAATAAAAATGTTCTCCATATTGAAAGTGTGAGGACGCCTAAAGAAAGCAAAGGTGTCTCGTCGCAGCCGTGCAGTTCTACATAATATAGTATACAAAAAGCTCAGGTAGTGCTAAAACCTACACTCACAAAAGAATATACGCTCCCTGGCCTTTGGAAGGAGAGCAGGTGGTTCAGGGCTCACAAGGAGGCCAGCTCTGTGCTGACCAACCGGGTGGCCTCTCCTTACTGTGACTGTGAGGAGCGCAGCACTGAGGACTTCTCCCCTAAGGCAGGGTCAGCAACTCAGGCCTGCTTTTTGTGGCCCAAGCTGAAGAATAGTTTTTGCATTTTTTTAAGGGTAGAAAGAAAGAAAGAAAAAGAATACATGTGACCCAGACCTGTGTTGTCCACACATCCTGTTTTTCACTCCCTCTTCCTTGTCAGAAAACATTTGATCAGGCTCTTGGTCCACTTCATTTTCTGTGCCCAAGGTCAGCCTTTCTTCCGGGTATATCCCGTAGATTTTGTGCACTTCCCGTTCCTTGAAATCAAGTCACACAGGATGTTTCATGAAACAAATTAGAAAGGCCACAGAAGCAAACCGAGAACCTCTCCCATTCCGCTTGAAAGCCACCGAAGCAGGGGCTCCACGCCAGCCTCTGCACTGATGACCTGGAGAACCAGGAGAGGGCACTGCAGATTTAAGTCTTTTCCCAAAACGATGGTGATTTTAGCTAGACAGGGGCTTTCTTAGAGCCAAGACCAGAAACGTCCATGAAGAAACGGTTTGGAAGACGCTCCTCAAAACTATCATTAAGAACGAGAGAGCTCTGAACGTGTCAGCAGGATCAACTTTCTTTCCCTTTGGTGAATTAAAAATGGAGTCAGAGGAAGTTCACTTAGCTCTCAGCAAATGGCAAGACCAATGAAATTTGTAGTGTGAGCATAGTCACTGGTTTCTTTTCGGCAACTGCTTTGACGGGTGTTCTCTGGCTCTTGGCCACGACTGCTGTCTTAACTCAAGGTTTTCGTTCTTTCCCTGAAGCCGAAAGACGATTTATATCCCCTGCTTCACCCCACCATGCATTGCTGGACTCCAACAAGCGACCTGTACGTCGGCTGCGAGGAGGGTCATCTTTTAATGATTAATGGAGAAACCTTGAAGGTGACCGTGCTCCAAAAAACAGACGACACACCAGTACTGGGTGAGCAACTGCTCTGCTGTCCCAGGAGAGCGGCAAGGGCGTGTGTTTTGTGTGCGTGAAGGTCGATGCTTTTCCCTTTCTTAGACACGGCTTTGACTTCTTCTGTTTTATCAAAGTCCTGTGGACTGTTTATCGAGGGTCGCTGTGCACTGAGCCTGCTGGGGTCGCTTTGTATGCATGCTTCACATGACCCTCAACGTAGGAAGATGCATCTCCACGCCTGCACAGATGAGGTTAAGAAACGTGCTCAGACTCACATACACCGCTGCCCATGCCTGCATCCAGGCAGGACTTCAGTCCCAGCCCCCAGCTGCTGACCTGATCCTTTCCCGTGGACATGTCCCTTCTGCTCAGCCAGCTGACCTGCCCTTTCCTGTCCCCACCTCCTTTCAACACCTTTCTCCATGGTGGCCACTCCCAACATTCCAAGTGCCATCCTGAAAATTGCCTTGGGTCGCTGGGTTAGAATTTCAAAGAGAAACCTGTTGTTCTCCCTCAGACCTGTGTCCTTTCCTGGTCGGCTGAGGCCAGGGTTGGGCCTGGGTCACAGCAGCCAGGATTTGTCCACTAGGGGCTGGTGTAGACCCTGTGGGGAGGCCAGTGACCCATACCTGGCAGATGCAGCCTCTGTTCTGATGGCTGCTACCATCTTACACCCTGATTTCTGAAGCAACCTCAGGGCTGACATCACTGCATTTAATCTGGATCTGACCCCAACCCAGCCGCCCATTCCTGCCCAGATGCCCTGCTTGGGGGCCATTTTCAGCACACCTCACGGCTGCGCTGCCTGGATTTCAAGCTGTCCTTACTGTTGCCACCCATTAGCTTTGTTCCCGCTACTCCCCAGTAGTTTCCTCCTCCGGTTCAGAGGTTAGCTCCTCTGATTGCTGCTTTTCCTCTCTGAATCTCCCATTGTCCAGCTCAGATGGCCCTCCCACCCCCACGCCAGCTGCAACGTCACCCTTCTACTCCCTGTCCCTTCCCTGTCCTTGGCTTCGCAGGTACAACCTTCCCACCTGCCCTTCCCTCTACTCCGCCTGCACCCCCCAGCTTGCTCTGTTATCTACTCCAGCACCCACAGGGTCCTCCCAGTGGCTCTGGACAGGGATAGCCCCTTCCGCTTGGTCTTTCCAGCATCAGCTCTTCCCACCTGAACCTTTTAAAATTTCTCAACTTTGGGGCTGAAGCGGTGGCTCAGTGGTTACAGTGCTTGCCTCACATGCACAAGTACATCAGTTCAAACCTCAGTACCACGTACACAACAAAGTGTCCAAGGAATGAGGGTCACATGAAAAACTGAATAAAAGTTGCTTCTCTCTCTCTCTCTCTCTCTCTTTCCTGTGCTTTCTCCAAATTCTGTCAGTTGGCTTTGTCGTTACCTTGGTCTGGGATCTCCCTCTCTTTCTAGTCTGTGTGGTAAAATTTCCTCCAGTGTGGAGCCCTCGCTACCCTCGAACCCATCTCCAGACACTAGGAGGTGCCCTGGGATTCTGGGGTCTCACTCCTGTGCCAGGGCCTCATCCTGTTTTATGACAGGGGCCCACGGCATGTCCATTTGCCCATTGCTCATCAACTCCCTGAGGTCACTGAGAAACTTCATTCTTTGTTTCATTCTTTGACTCCAAATGGAACCCTAGATATCACTACAGAGTAAACTGTTATCTGTATGTGTTTATGAAATTAATTACAAAGCATTGTTTCTTGTGTCCAAACTCCCATCCCACTTCTAATGTATTTCACACCACATACGACTTCATCATATATTGTTCATCTTATATTGTTTTCTTCCTGCATATTGTTTCTTATGATTTGCATGGTTTATTATAAGTATTGTCAAATACACTTTTATTGAGCCTCTAGTATGTGGAATACTTTAAGCAAGGTGTCTTAGAGGTTACAGAGGTGACATCGTCATCCCCAGGGGGTTTAGGTTTTATTGAAGAGGATAAGAGCAATAGACAAATAACTACAGCCAGGGAAATTAACATTAAGATGACTTCATTAAGACAGAGCTTCACAAGTGCCATGGAAAAGCACCCAGGCAAAGCCACGGTGAAGGCTGCACTTGAACTGGCTCTGGAAGGCAGCATTCACAGTGGGAGATGTGGCTGGGTGGAATTTTTGGCCTAGTTATCTGCATGAACAAGAAAACATGAAAGGTCAAAAAATATTAAGTGTCCAGTTTGTCGGTGCATCAAGTGTTATAAAAGAGTAGTGTGGAACAAGGGGCACTGTACTCACCTTTCAAGTTCAGTCCAGGCTTTCGTAATTAATCGCAGCAGGAAGACATCAAAACCCCCGAGTGGGGAAGGACCCCAGTGGAAATTGTGCTTATGCAGATTAATTTGCCACAGTTCAGGAAAGCAGGGTCCCAGAAGTAGGTGGCCATAAACAGCAAGAAGCTGGACCAGGCCAGGACTTGTAGGAACCTGGGCTGGTGGCAGCTGGATTGGAAAGGAGCAATCTGAAGGAAAAGCAGTGCGCTCCCCTCCTGCAGCAGAAGGGCCAATCGTAGTATGTGACAGAGAGAGGACCCTCGGACACCCCTGAGCCGTGGGTTGTGTGGTTCTCGTAGTTTCTCTACCTAAAAAGAAAATGTGATTTTTGTTATTTTCCACCAAGGACAATATTTTATTAGTAACAAATATTCTTTTTTTTTAAAAAAAAGAAAGAAGGACAGTGAGAGAGAGAGAGGGAGGGACAGAATCGATTTTTATTGAGTTTTTCCCATGGCGTTCATTGCTCTGACACTCAGTTGCGTACATGGGTGCTGGGGTTTGAACTCGTGTACTTATGCATGCCAGGCAAGCACCGTAACCACAGAGCCACCACTCCAGTCCCCACAAGTATTCTTATGGAGCATTTTTTTTTCTTTTTACTTTCTTTCCACCACGGTGCTTTATTTATTGACATGAATTTACATTCCCTAAAATGCACAAATCTTAAGTATTATTATTATTAACAATAGAGTTCTGGCTTGTTCGTTTTTTTCCCTCAGCCTCTTCAACCCTGTCAGTGCTTTCCTGAAAAGTAAAATATATTTGCTGCATAACTCTATAACACTGATTACATAGATCTGACGACACAGACCTTCAAAATACCTTGTTTGATTTAATTAGCGATCTTTGCAAAGAAGCTTTTGTTATATATTGTTGCATTGCACTTTTTTTAAAAAAAAGAGAGAGGGACAGTGAGAGAGAGAGAGAGAGAGAGAGATCAATTTTATTTAGTTTTTCACGTGGCTTTCATTGCTCCGACACTTCGTTGTGTAGGTGGTGCTGGGGTTCGAACTTGCGTCCTTGCATATGCCAGGCCAGCGCCATAACCACTGAGCAGTTTACCTTGTTTTTCTTTTCCAGAAGATGGATCCCATCTCATCAACCCCGTCACCATTGTGTATCAGAAGGACGGCTTATTTGCTTCTGGACTTGTAATGTATTTTACTTTTCGAAATCAATTGCTTCCAATCAAAACCACACTTTCCCTTTGCTGCCACTTACTATTAGGAACCCTATGTAGGGATGTCAAGTTCTGTCAGATCATTGATTAATATAGTTCCCCTGTGGATGCTATTGAGATTTTTATATTATCAAGAATTTTAGTTATATCCAAAAGTAGGAGGAACAGTGTAATGAAGTACCATATTGCTATCTCACTCCAAGAATCAAAAACAGTTAAAGAATCCATTACTCTTCCCCTACAATAAAAGCACCTACTGTGTGTAACCCCATTCCATGCCCATTTCTGCAATGATGTGTCAGGTATGCATGGGCTTAGACTGGGCATGACCACTTGCTTCATGGCACATTGTCACTGTTGAATGAGGACTAAGATCAGTGGTTTCCCTTGCGTGGAACTCACTTTGTGCCAGCACTGCATGCGTTTTCTTATTGGTCCTCACCACCATCTTATCAGAAATAAACTGTTGAGACCTCTTCATTCAGATGAAGGAACCAAGACTCAAGAGAGGTCGCTAGCAACTAAGTGGGGAACTAGGCTTGAATCCAGGGGTATCAGACTCCACAGGCTGTCCTCTCGTTCATTGAAACACAAGCCGGGGCAGGAGGATCATAAGTTGATTACCAGCCTGGGCAATTTAGTGAGTTCCTGTCTCAAAATAAAATAAAAAGGGCTGTGGATGTAGCTCAGTGGTAGAGCACTAGACAGCGTGTATGAGGCCCTGGGTTAGATCAACAACCAACCCACCCACCCCCAAACCACCAAAATCCAAACCAAACCAAAACGAAGAAGCAACAAGCGATTAAAAAATCAAACCCAGCCCCAGGAAGTATGAAACAGGTCCAGGCTGTGTACCTTCCTGCTATTGTAACCCATGTAATCAATGCTAAGGTTCATGACCGACCTGTACTAAAATCTAAGGTCTGCTTGGAGCTGTCCCTAGTCCATCATTAGCTTTGTCTGTTCTGCTGCCACTGATGGTGTCTGCGGGACCCTGAGCCATGACCTCAGGGTGAAGGGAGCAGATCCACCTGCGGGAAGCCATCAGGAGCCCATGCACCTGTCCTTGGCTGGTAACCAAGTGGGGCGCCCGCTCCTCTTCCCTATATTTTGTCTGCACTGTGTCCTTCGTGATGTTTGTCCTCTTCACAGCCATGCTCCGTGTTTATTTTCACTTATTTAAACAGCAGCAGCTCTTCCTCTGGTGAGGGATGGAGAGCGACAGTGAGCTTGAGGAAAGCACCTTGCACTGCACCACCACTTCCCGAGTCTCAGGCGTCCATGTCCAGCCATCCACAAACACCCACTCCTAGGTGTACCAGGGTCGATTTTAGAAAAAGAAGGCTTATTTTTTTCCCCAAAGCCTCTTCACTCCAGTTGTTCTTGAAGCCCTTTCCAGCCAACCCATCGACCGACTCATTTTTATGAGACAGCTGTCATTTTATAACAATGTGTGAGGAATTGGAGAAGAGGATGTGAAGGAAGTAGGAGGCACACCTCCTATCCTGGGTCATTAGGGGAGCTGGGAAATGCACATCAGCGTGATTAAAGAAGCACGCTTAGGGCCAGTGTCCTTTGAAACAAGGAGATTGCTGCATACTCATTTGTGTCGTCTCCTGTACAGTGAAGAGGGTGCTGAGAAGACAGATGCTAGACACACCAGAAAGCAGAGATCAGCAACATTTTAGGTAGTTGAAAAATGTGTCACAGAAGGGCTGGAGCAGGGGCTCAGTGGTAAGAATGCTTGCTTGGAATGCATGAAGACTAGGGTTTGAACCCCAGTACCACATATACAGCTAAGTGTTGGAGAAACTACAAACCAGATGAAAAAGTAAATAAAATTAATTCTCTCTCTCACTTGCTCTCTCTTAAAAAAAAGGTCACAAAAGATAAAATTGAAGCTTGACCAAGGTACATGGTTAAAAGTCACCTAAATAAAGATGAAAGAACAGTGTTCTAGATAATGTAAACACAAATCGCCACCCTGAACAGTCAATGGTGATCCGCAAAGCTTTGTCTCATGAAGGAAGTTCACTGTGCGTTGACCAAGACTGATTTTCTGCATTTATCTCACCATGTCTGGTCTGCAGGAAGGCTCTGTGTACTCTTTCACCATTAAAGATTCAACTTACAAAGTGGAGAAATTCCTTGATACTGACGGACCTGTAGAACTTTTGATGTTTTCACCCAGTTACAAAATGTTGCTGATTCAAACAGAAAAGGTAAGTTAGACGGTCATTTCTTCACATACAATTTTAAACAATACGATCATCATCATTGCATGACAGGAGTAAAAGGATAGAGTGTACTGCATAATGATTCTGTACTAGTCAGGACTCTTACAGTTGCAAATGAAAAACTACCCAATTTACAAGGCCCACATGACAAGGAAATGTTCCTTTTTGTTCATGCATCCAAAAACACAAAGAGTAGATGTGAATCCAGGGGCTCAGATTCCTTTCACCTTCTTAAAAGATAATTTCAGGACTGACCCTGGAGGGAAAGTGTGACTTGGGATTGTGTTGCCACCAAAGATGTAAGATGTGATGTGTTTTTTAGTAACATATTGATGTTTTAGGATATCACTTACAAGGTAAAAACAGCTTTTCTATATAAATACACATTGTCTTTAAAATCAGAGAAAGTGTTTTGTTATGTTTTCTAAACTTTAAAACAAATGCCTGGAATCGGAGAAGTCCTACTTATGATTTTAAATGGTGAATGAATGAATGACTGAATCAATAAACAAATTGAGTATCTAGAGTCTAAGCTCCTCAAGGTAAATTCTGTGGTTTTCCATCATCTGTTCCTACATAGTGAGCATTTAATAAATACTTGTTGAACTACACACATAAAAGCTGTAATACGTTTCTTTCTTTCATTTATCAGGGATCTGTTTCTATCTATACTTTTGCTGAGAACCCAACCATAGATAAAGTCCTAGATGCTTGTGACGGGAAATTCCAGGCATTTGACTTTATCACACCTGGAAACAAAAACTTCATGGTAAGAAATATCTTATTATGGCACAATAGGATTTAAAGATGTGATGTTTCTGGATTTAAATACCTGTCCAAATCTAATTGAGTAACTTTGGAAGTTCACATGCAAATAAAAAGCACAGAGTATTTTTGAAGGTAATGCAGAGAAGCCAGGTGCTTCCAACATCAAATCTATTGCCCAGGTAGAATGATGTCGTAGAATTGTGACTTCATATTACTGTCTCAGAAGCCATGCTTTTTGTGTTCACCACCCAAGGTCTGCGAGTCAGGACTTTAAACACATTTGTTGCAAATGCCTCTTCAGCTCTCAGCAAACTGTAAGTATTTATCTCCATCCAGAGTGACACCAACAATGCCACCTGAGGAAGAAGATTAAATACTTGTCATTCACACATCATGAATTCAGCCTATTTAGGGGAGAAAAGAAACCTTGTACATTTAGAAACTATGTACTTGTGGGCTGGGAATGTAACTCAGTGCTAGAACCCTTGGCTAGCTTGGGTGAAGCCTGGGCTCCATCTCCACCCTCTACAGGGAAAAAAGAAAGGAAGGAAAGAAAGTAGTTCTTTCCCAGTGTCTCATTATGTGCCCTTGTTGATCTCAAGGAGCATATCTAGTTTTTATGTGATTCATCAATGCTCTTAAAAATAAAACCATATGAGCTATGCAATGTGACGCATGTCTATAATCCCAGCATTTCAAGAGACTGAGGCAGGAAGATCAAAAGCTGGAGGCCAGCCTCAGTAACTTAGTGAGAACCTGTCTCAAAATAAAAAGGAATGGAGGCTGGGCATGCTTATAATCCCAGTGGCTCAGGAAACTGAAGCAGGAGGATCACAAGTTCAAAGCCAGCCTCAGCAATTTATCGAGGCCCTGAATAACATAGTAAGACCTTGTCTCAAAATAAACATAAAAAGAGATGGGATGTGACTCAGTGACTTAAGTGCCACTGGGTTTAATCCCTGGTACAGAAAGAAAGAAGAAGAAAGAAGAAAGAAAGAAAGAAAGAAAGAAAGAAAGAAAGAAAGAAAGAAAGAGAGAGAGAGAGAGAGAGAGAGAAAGAAAGAAAGAAAGAAAGAAAGAAAGAAAGAAAGAAAGAGAAAATTTAAAAGGAGGATGTGGGAATTAACTGAGTGGTAAAGTGTCCCTGGGTTCAATCCCCAGAACAATAAATAAATAGATAAATAAACAAATAAATCTATACATATGAACAGGTAACGCTGAAGATTTCTTCCAATCTTGAGGTTCTGATATATGATTTTTCCTCCAGCTGTTCTCTGGTAAGAAATATGTCAATTGCCATGGTATTTCAATTCAATAAGCCTCTGTATAAAACTTTCATGTTTAAGAATTAAATACTTGATTACATTTTCAGCTTACTTTTTCCTGAATATTCAAGAAACAGAACTTTAGTTGTATTATACTAAGTCATCTTAAGTTGCTTTCAGGCTTGATCCTGAGAAAGTTACTTTTTTAAAAAGTGAACAAATGTGCGCTTTTCAGCTTCTAATTCAGTCTGAGGTGAAAGTCACTACTGTCATCTTTTCAACAAGAAAATGATAGACAGACGGAAAATTGAAAACTTTTCTTAGATTTTTCAGAGAACTGAAGTCACAGGGTAAACCCCTGCCCTCCAAATTGGAGAGACAGGCAGATACATACAGAGGACCACAGCTTACTAGAACAGAAGCAGAAACCACTGCTAGATGCTGGATCAGGAGGATTATGGCTAAAATCACTGCGGATTTCAGACGTTACTTAAGTAATCTCCAGAGCAAACCAAAGAGAACACGGGAGGCCAAAACAAGGATTCAGGGGAATTTTAGCTTCTGATCCAGTTACAGCAAAGCGTAAGCACACCCTGCTCCAGCCAGATAAACATAAAACCTCACATTAAAGCCTATTTACAAGGACTGGAGCCGTGGCTCAGCGGTTACTGTGCTTGCCCGGCATGCACAAGTACACGATTTCAAACCCCAGCACCACATACACAACTAAGTGTCAGAGCAATGAAAGCCATGTGAAAAACTCAGTTTATAAAAAACCTATTTCTCTCAGTTCCTTTTGCCCACTACATCATGTCCAACTTCAACAAAAATTTGCGAGGCATACTAAAAGACCATACGTACAGCAAGAATCAAATCAAAACTCAAATATGGTAGAAAATAATATGCTAAGGGCTCTTAAGGGAAAAGTAATCACATGTAAAACTCGCAGAGATATAGAAATCCTAAGAAAGAATCAAAATGAAATTCTAGGAATAAAAACACCATAAGAAAAATGAAGAAGGCCTTAGGTGTGCTCATCTGTAGACTGGATGTGTGTGAGGAAAAAAAGAGTTTGAAGAAATATCAATAACAGTGTTCAAAACCAAAATTCAGAGAGGAAAAGAATGAAAACGAAGAACAGAATATCCAAGAATCATGGGACAATTGCAAGGGCTAAATATACACATAATGAGAACAACAAAGAGGAAGGGATGGAGGCAATGTTTGAACAATGATCTTCCAAAATGAATGGCAGATATCACACCACAGATTCAGGAACTTCAGAGAATGCCTAGCAAGATAAATACCAAAGGGAAAAAATCATATTCACCGCTATTTCATATTACAACTGTAGAAGAACAATGACCAAGAGAAAATCTTGAAAAAAGCCAGAGGGATACATACTCCCCACAGCTCACGTAGAAAATGCATTGAGATAGACCATATTCTGGACTATAAAGCTCATCTTAACAAATCTGAAAGAATGAAAAACATATAAAGGATATTGTTAAGATGCAATGGAATTAATATAGAATTAATTAGGGCCTGGGGATTTGTCTGTGGTAGAATGTGCAAGGCCCCAGCTTCAATCCCTAGCATGGTTTTAAAAAAAATCAATACTAGAAACCCCCAAACACTTGGAAATTAAACAATACACTTCCAAATATAACATGGGTTAAAGAAGAGGACTTAAGAGAAATTTAGAATTTTTAACTTAACACAAATGAAAATAACATCAAATTTGGGGGATACAGGGAAATTTATAACATTGGATACTGTTATTAGAAAAGAAGGCACTAAAGCCAATCTACACTGTCACCTAGGAAACTAGAAAAAAAGAGCAAATTAAATCCAAAGTAATCAGAAAAGAAAAAAAAGGGAGAAATCAATGAAATTACAAATAGGATAGCATAGAAAAATGAGCCCCCTTTTAAAGTTCTTTAAAAAGGTTGATAAAATTGATAAGCCTCCAGCCAGTTTAACTGAGTAATTTTAATTAAATAAAAATTACTAAAATCAGAAATGAAAGATAGGTTATCCCTGCATACCACCATATTAAAAAAACAATAAAGGAATACTATGACTAACTCTATGCCCACAATTTTGATAATCTAGAAGAAACAAACCAATTCCTTGAAAGATGATCTACCAAAACTCACAGAGAAATAGTTATTCTGAAAGAGCCTCTAATAATTAATAACTTTCTAAAATAGGAAGCATCAAGCCCAGATGGATTCACTGGTGAATTCTGCTAAACATTTAAGGAAGAAATAATTCCAATTCTTACAATCCTTGTTAGAAAACAGAAGCAGAAGTACTTCTTAACTCATTCTCTGAGGCATTACCCTCATACCAAAGCCATTCAAACCCATTACAAGAAAACTGAACTATATACGGACCAGTATCTCTCATGAGCGCAGATGGAGAAATCCTCAAAAAAGTATTAGTAAGCTGAATGGAACAGTGTATGAAAAGAATTACAGGGGCTGGAGCAGTGGCTCCATCATTCTTAATGGTGCAAATTCTTATGGCATTTGCCTGCAAGCAGGCAAACTTGGGTAAGAACCCTAGCACCACGTACACAACGGAGTGTCAGAGCAACAAAAGTCACATGAGAAACTAAATAAAATTGATTCTCTATTTCTCTCTCTCACTGTCCCTCTCTATTAAAAAAAGAAAGAAAGAAAGAAAAAATTATACACCATGTAGTGTAGTTTATTTCAGGTATACAAGGCTACATTAAAAATCAATCCATCATATCCAGGCTAAACATCATAGGCTAAACAATAAAAATCACATTCCTGTATCAATAGATGCAGAAAAAACATTTGGAAATATATATTTCATATATGATAAAAACTCTGAAAAGGAAGAACAGAGGGTAAGCTCAGCTTGATAAAGAATACCTATAGCTAACATCATTCTTAATGGTGCAAATTCTTATTCACCATCAAACTGGAAATGCGAGCTAATGCAGTAAGACAAAGAGCTGCACAAGGTGTACAGACTGGGAAGGATGAAATAAAACAGTCTTTGCTCTCAGATAACATGATTACCTAGTAGAAAATCCTAAAGAATGGACAAAAGACATTCCTAGAACTAAATGATTATACCAAGGTTTCAGGATACAAGTTCAACATGCAACATACTGTAAGTTCCATCTTCACACTCTTGTGTCCTTCGCTGTGAGGAAGCTTCTCAATTTAATACCATCCCATTTATTGATTTTTCCTTTCACTTCTTGTGCTTTTGGGTTCTTGTTTAGGAAGTCAGTTCTTGAGCCAATATGTTGGAGTGTTGGGCCTACCTTTTCTTCTAGTAGGTGCAGGTTTCTGGACTAATTCCTAGTTCTTTGATCCACTTTGAGTTGAGTTTTGTGCAAGGTGAGAGATAAGAGATTAAGATTCATTTTATTACATATGGATTTCCAGTTTTCCTAGTATGATTTGTTAAAGAGGCTGTCTTTTCTCCAACTAATGTTTTTGGCTCCTTTGTCGAGGATAAGGTAACTGTATTTATGTGAGTTTGTCTCTGTGCCTTCTATTCTTGTCCATTGATCTTCGTGTCCATTTTGGTACCAGTACCATGCTGTTTTTGTTATTATAGCTCCGTAGTATAATTGGAAGTCTGGTATTGTGATTCCTCCCCCTTCACTTTTCTTGCTAAGGATTGCTTTGGCTATTCTGGGTCTCTGATTTTTCCAAATGAATTTCATGACTGCTTTTTCTAATTCTGTGGAGAAGGTCATTGGAATTTTAATGTTGATTGCATTGAATCTGTTTAGTGCTTTAGGTAATGTGGCCATTTTGATTATATTAATTCTCCCTATCCAAGAACATGGGAGATCTTTCCATTTTCTAAAGTCTTGTCAATTTCTTTCTTTAGTGTTCTATAATTTTCATTGTAGAGATCCTTCATTAGATTGATTCCCAAGCATTTTTAATTGAGGCTATTGTGAATGGAGTAATTTTCTTAATTTCTTTCTCAGTATGTTCATCTTGGAATAAGGAATGCAATTGATTTGTGAATGTTGATTTTGTATACTGCTACCTTGCTGAATTCATTTATGAGCTCTAGAAGTATTCTGGTGGAGGTTTTGGATCTTCTAAATATATAATCATGTCATCAGCAAACAGCAATAGTTTGCTCCCTGCACCTCAGACAGAGCATTAATATCCAGGATGTACAAAGAACTGAACAAACTTAGCACCAAAAACCAAAACCAAAACCAAAAACAAAACAAATATCCCAATCAATAAATGGGCAAAAGAACTAAACAGATACTTCTCAAAT
Organism: Aplodontia rufa; assembly: GCA_004027875.1. NCBI lineage: Eukaryota > Metazoa > Chordata > Mammalia > Rodentia > Aplodontiidae > Aplodontia > Aplodontia rufa. The sequence continues at coordinate 15,373 of PVKS010014625.1, forward strand.
GAAGAAATACAAATAATCAACAAATACATGAAAAAATGCTCAACATATCCAGCAATTAGAGAAATGCAAATTAAAACTATGCTGAGATTTCACCTCACTCAGTTAGAATGGCAATAATCAAAAATACATATGCCAAAATAAATGTTGGCAGGGATGTGGGGAAAAGGGTACACTTACACATTGTTGGTAGGACTGAAAACTGGTACCACCGCTCTGGTAAGCAGTTTGGGGATTCCTCAAAAAACTTGGAATGGATCCATTTGACCCTGCTATCCCACTCCTTGGTATATATCCAAAGGATCTAGAAGCAGCATACTGTAATGATACAGCCACATCAATTTTCAAAGCAGCTCAATTCATAAAAGCCAAACTATAGAACCAACCAAGGTGCCCTTCAACTGATGAATGGATGAAGAAATACACACGATGGAGTATTACTCAGCCACAGGATGAATGACATTGCTGGCAAATGGATGAAACTGGAGGACATCATGCTAAGTGAAATAAGCCACTCTGAAAAACCAATGTCCAATGTTCTCTCTGCTATGTGGAGGCTAACCTTAAATCAAGGAAAGAACAGAGGGACAGTCAAAGGGGAGGAAGTGGAGGAAGGAGGGATGAAATAGGGAAAGGCAATGGAATCAGACTCACCTTGCTCATATCCAAATATGAACATCACATAGTGAATCTCATCAATTCATAATCCAAAGAGTCACCAAAAAGGGGGTGGGGGAAGCCATTTGGTAAACAACAGAAAGACCAGTTGAGGGAAGAGAAAGGAGAGGGGGTGAGGGGATAGTAGGGTCTGAATTAGAATAAGCTATACTACATGCCTTTACAAAAACGTGTGTTTAATCCTTCAGTCAAAAATATCTAAAAAGAGCAAGGGGTGATATGGAGGGAGGAGAAGGGGAAATGTTGGAACTGAGTTAAAACAAAGTACATTCCAAGCATTTGTAAGTATGCCACTATTGTCTTATATATTAAAAAATGTTCTTCATAGGTGTAAGAATTATGTCAGTGTACTTGGGTATTTTAGGAAAGATACATGACCCAGAAAGAGAGACAGGGGACTAGGGGAAAGGTAGAGAGAGGTGAGTGGGGGGCGTGCAAGGGGGATATTGACCAAATTGTATTGTTGTATTGTATGTATCTATGAATATGTGACAAGAAATCCGATCATTATGTGCAACTATAATGCACCAATAAAAAATGTCCAGTTTTCTTATGTACCAATAATGGATAACGAGAATTTGTGTCTGGTGCTGGGGCCTCACACATGCTAGACAACTGCCCTACTACTGAGCTGTTTTCTTAGGACTCCCCTAACCCCTGCCTTTTTTTTTTAACACCTTCTGGACTAAGTTGCCCAGGCTGCCCTTAAACTTGTGAGCCTCCTCCTGACTCAGCCTCCCCAGTAGCTGGGATTACAGGTGTGTAGCACTATGCCTGGATAAACAATTGGAATTTGACATTTTAAAAAATACCATTTACACCGACACCAATAAAATAAACTGTAAATCTAACAAAAAGGTGCATATGCTCTGTATCAGGAAAGCCACAAAACCCTGATGACAGAACTCAAAGAAGTTCTAAGTACTTGGAGAGTACACAGGCCTGCAAAGAAGATCCAGTATTGCCAAGACGTCAGTTTTTCCCAATTCAATCTATAGATTCAGCGCAATTCCTATCAAAATCTCAGTAAGTTATTTTGTGAAAACTGATTGACCAATTCCAAAATTTACATAGCAAGGCAAAAGACCCCAAATAGTCATTACGATATTGAAATGCAAGAACCAAGGACTGAAAGTCTCTGACTTCAAGATTTAGAATAAAGCTATACAAATGAAGACAGCGGGGTTCTGATGAAAGAATAAAGAAATGGACCAGTAGGCAGAATAGAGAGCCCAGAAATAGGTCAACACAAATATAGCCACTGATCTTTGACAAAGGAGCAAAGGCAATTCAGTAAAGAGTGGATAAGCTTTCCAACAAATGGTGCTGGAACACCTGGCATCTAAAAAAAATCACACATGCACCAAATCAAAATGGATCTTACACCTAAATGTCAAATGCAAAACATAAAATCCTAGAAGACAATGTAAGAGAAAATCTAAGTGACATCAGGCTGGTGATAACCATTTAAATACAATACCAAACGACAATCCATGGAAGAAAAAATTGGTAGGTTGGACTTTGAATTAAAACTTCTGTTCTATGAAGGGAGGAAGAGGGAGGGATGAGTGAATAGGTGGCGCACAGGGGGACTTCTAAGGCAGTGAATATGTTCTGTATGATACTGTGATGATGGATACATATCACTGTATGTTTGTCAAAACCCACAGAATGATCAATGCAAAGAGTGAATGAACCCCAAAGCAAACTATAGAATTTAGTCAATAATAGTATATCAATATCAGCTCATTAATTGTAAAAAAAAAAGGGACCACACTTGAGCAAGATGCTAATAATAGAAGAATTGTGCACATGGAGGGGAAGGGGAGCTCTGTTCTTTCTGCTGGATTTTTCTATAATCCTAAAACTGTTCTAAAAATAAAGTCTATTCATTTATAGAAAGAACAGTGCGCTTCTTCATTGAGGTAATAATCAGATTGAATTTCCAAGTAACTTTTATCTTGAATACATTACATGGAAAAATCTTTTGTTTCACGTTTCTAATCCGAACTAGTTATTGCATGTTACTTAAATTGCATTAAAGACATTTCTTCCGAAAAAAGTGTTGACATTGAACTTGTAAAACAATTTTTTAGAATCTACATAAGTATTATGATTTTTTTAAACTAACATTTCAGATTTATTTACTAGAAAGCGATTTAGAATATTCATCAGCAGAAAAGTTCTATTTTCCATTTAGAGTTTTCTTTTTCTTTCTTTTACAGACGCTCACACATTCAGGGGAAATTTGTATTTGGTGGATGGAGGACTGTGCTTGTGCAAGCAAGATTTATATGAATACCCCAGTAAGTGTGCCTGATAGATAGATTTAAAACAAATCTTTCCATATTCACATTCCAGTAGTCTGGGTAAATACTTGCCACCGAAGGCTTCTTATATTTGCACCTTACAGATTTAGAGTAATCCTCGTGTATGAAGTATATGCTGCAGCCCTGACAGTGGGATGTAAGGTACTATTTCGTTGTATAGAAAAGGATAATTTCTATCTCACTCCTGCGGTAGGTTCATTGCAGATTGGCAGGGGTCTCTTGCTGTAGTCTCTTGGGAGGGCAGGCTGAAGAGGTTTCACTGGTGAAGAGCTTTAGTGCCAAGGCTAGGGAAGAAGAGCGTGCTGGAGTTGCATGGCTTTTGCCCAGAAATGAGACAGTCCCTTGACAATAATTAGTTAAATGGTCGTTCTTCACAAGAAGATCAGTTAGAAGTAAAACAAAATCGACACTGGGACCAAATAAAGACAGCACAACATAGCTGAGGGTATTGGCTCAGTCAACTATGAAGAACAATGCTCATCCAGCCTCATGCGCGCCTCGATCCAGTCATTAAAATGATGTCACCCAAGGACCTTGCTTCTCCCGTCTCCACCATATGCCTTTCATTTCATCTGTGCCTCATTTAGTGGAACTCAGATGTCACAGACTCCAACACCATCACATCTCATTGTCAGGGATGAAAACGTCTGAGAGTAAGGTAAGGAAGGAAAAAAGCAGTTTCTCCTTTCCGGAAGATTGAGTAAATGTCTTCTAATGTCTTAATGACATCCCTGAACTAATTAATGTGGACAGGGCGATGAGAAATGCTAATTGGTCTAAGTTCAGCCCAGAGAACGGGAGTCAGATCCATCCACTCCACCCTGAAAATAGGGAGGGCGGCTTCTCAGGGCATGAGCAAGAAGTTTCCCAGGAGGCCATACTGTGGCTACAGAGCAAATGGCCGTCACCCATAGCACCTGCCTCACCGTGATACCACCACGTCAGCCTGTTCACAGTGCACTTTATATGAAATAATTTTTAAAAAGGGACCAAGAAACAATTGTAATGCTGGGAGTTTTCTACTAATTGTCATCATCATTATGTAGTTCTCAATGAGCTATGGGTATTAGTAGGGAAGTCATAAACCTTTCACTTTATAAAATTAAAATCTCAATTATTAAAAACTAAGTATCATATCTTATGTTAGAATATTATAAGATGCAGAGGACACATAATTCCACGGTACAAATGAAACTCAACCCCAAAAGCAAAAATACAAACCTTGGCCTAAAAGTCTGTGAAAGAGGAGAAGACTCTGCAACCTGGGGGACAAATGCTTCTCTACATTCATTTCTAGAACTAAAAGAGATCTTACACGTTCATCTGATCACAGTCCCATTTACAGATGAGTGGCAAAAATGCTTAACAACACCCCCAGGGCCCTGTTCAACCTGGACTCACCTTGTTCTTCTTGGCCAAAGAGTGACACAAGCACCACCAGAAAGCCTCCACCAACCTCAGCGAGCTCCAAACCAGGCCGCATTCATGTGGTCCAGCCTGCGCTGGGGAGGGACACTGGTTTGTCTCTACTGGAGGACACCACTGCCCTACAGACAACTGATCAGTGGACAGACCCAGCCATGCTGGGGTCAGATTTCCCCATCTGTACTACCAAGTGTGCTCCTGTGAACCCAGTGGGCACGGAACCAGCTCAGCACCACAATGGCTACACTCCTGGACACCAGCCCCTTCCCTAGATGACATCTGCAAGGATACATAAAACTCTCTGGCTAGTGCTGTACTACTTTAGACTAGCCCACTATTGCCCTGGGATGGAGAATTCCAGGTGATTGGAGAACATGCACGCACGCGCACACACATGCACACACACCTGTGCATGAGCATGTGCATACTAAGAGGTTCAATAAAGGCTCTCAGGTAATAATAATAATAATAATGACAATAATGATAGCCCAATTGAGAAACTGCTGCATTCTAATGAGGAAAGATACAGAGAGCTCATGTGAGCTTTGTCACAGCTCTGGGATCCTAGGCAGATTGTTGCACCTCCTCATCCTGTTTCTTATTCTGCAAAATGATGATTTCTTAAGTTCTTTTTAAATCTTAACTTCACAATATTTTATTCAAAACAATATATAGTATAATCATAGAGAAATTAATCAGATTCCTTAACTATTATAGGAATAAATTTATTCCCTTAGACATCATATTCTATATAAATAGCTATGAGATAAAGGGGGATCTCTCTTATGCCTTTCTTTGAACTGAATACATGGTCCACTGACATAGTGATCTTCTAAAATTTTACTCAGTCATATCAGCACCTCAGGACCCACCATTACTCTGAGGACAAATGCTGATTTTAAAAATCACAAATATTCTCCCCCCAAAAAAATGTCCGGAATAGGAATTTATTTTAAATTTCTTATTTTATTTTTTCATTATTTTGGTCTAGTTGTTTCATCATTTAGATATAGAACTGGCATAATCATTTTGTCATCATTTAGAGTTAAAAATGATTCTATGGTTTAAAGTCCAGGAAACCTCTTTCTGTTCTATCATTCTAATTTTAGTATAAGATGTACAGATTCCTGTGACTGCTTATGCATTGGTTAGCTCAGGAGGATCAAGTTTATAATTTGAAATATGTATTGCACTACACTTACCACTCTTTATTCTGCAGGATTTTCGAAAACTTGCTAGATATTTTTATTTTGTGTTGTGATTACTTGGGTCCTGGGGGTGACTCTCCCACTGAGTGGCACCCCACCTCCTCCTACAGAGGAGAGCAGCCTTCATTCCCTGGGGGTTTCATTCAACAGACCACAGCCTTGGCCTGCTCCCCCTCCTCCCTCTCGGCTGCTGTGGGGACCCTGGATGGCTACGTGTACTTCCTGGATGTCCGAGAGGTGGAGTCCCCTGGGGTGATCCACAAGGCCTTCCTCTCCATCTCCTCTGTGCAGCACCTCAGGTAAGCACCTCTTGCTTCTGGTCCACTTTTGCCAGGCCTATCATTGTGGATTCCAGCAGGGCCACCGCGGGGTGAAACTTGAGTTTTCTGTGTTTCATTCGTGTTCAACGTTAATGCGTTCACTTGGTTCAACTTTCAAGAAGTACTGAGCAGGTGCTGGAGCAGTGGTTCTGTGGTTTCAGCGCCTGCCCGGCATGCACAAGTACACGGGTTCAAACCCCAGCACCACGTACCCAACTAAGTGTCAGAGCAATGAGAGCCATGTGAAAAACTCAATAAAAATTGATTCTCTCTCTCTCTCTCTCTCTCACTGTCCTTCTCTCTTTTAAAAAAAAAAATACTGAGGGGTGTGGAGTGGAAAGTGCCCTACGCACCTCATTCTCTCCCTGGAGGCCGCCTGTCACCAACTCCGTCCCTTTCCATGGACATTTGATCCATAAACAAGCACAAAAATAAGAGCTTCCTCTCATTTTTGCAGATGATTGTCAAGCACTCATGGTGAGCAGGCGCTTCTGTTGGAGCAGCTCGGGGAGGCGGAGACTGTCCTCTCTCTAGAGGACAAGGAGGCACAAAGCAGCTAACTGACTTGCTCCACAGAGAGGCAGCAGCTTGTGCTGGGATCCGAGACCAACCAGGCCACTGGCCTGAGTCACTGCCACTGCTCTTCAAGCGAGCAAACCACACAGGGCTTTGGACCTCGTTTTGTTTTTCACTTATTTATTTTCACTTCCTTTTTTTTTTATTACTCTTGAAGTAGTCTATCGTAGAGATTTTTTTTTCTTGAGGGAGAATCAATTCTATTTATCTTTTCATCTGGTTTTTGTTTTCCTTTTTTATTTATTTTTAAAGCAAGAGAGAGGGAAGTGAGAGAGAGAGAGAGAATCAATTTTACTTAGTTTTTAAGCTGACTTTCATTGCTCTGACACTTCATTGCATACATGGTGCTGGGGTTCGAACCCAGGTCCTCACGCATGCCAGGCAAGCACTGTAACCACTGAGCCACTGCTCCAGCCTCTGGTTTTTGTTTTCTGTTTTTTTCTAAAGTTTTTATTAAGGAGTTGAGTTATTGTACGATCATAAATGCATATAAAGTAACAATATGATATGCATATATTCTTAAACCAGAATTACCCCCACATCACCCACTCCCCAGTCTCTTGAATCTTCTTTATTTCACCCCTACAAACAATATAAATGCTTAGGTTATGAATTTTCCAGAATTAAATGACTGCATACCTATTATTTGGATTCTCAGAGGGGTAAAGAGTATGCTATTGTTGATTGTCTCCCTATGTCCCTCCCTCTCCCCTCCCCCACTAACCCCCCTTCCCCTGCTGCATATCTAAAGTTGTCCTAGATTATGTGTTGCTATGCCTTTGCTGATTCTAATACATGAGGCTGACTGCCTTTCACACAGGCCTGGGTTTAGCTCCAGCCTCCACAAATGAGGGAAAACTTTCAACCCTTGACTCTGGGTGGGGCTAATTTGGCTCAACATGATTTCTTCCATTGCCATCCATTTACTTTCAAAGGCTGCAATATCATTGTTTCTAATTGCTGAGTAGAACTCCATTGAATATGTATACGAAAGTTTTTGGATCCATTCATCCAGTGAGGGGCGTCTGTGTTGGTTCCATAATTTGGCTATTGTAAGTTGAGTTGCTAGGAACATAGATTTTGCTGTGTTGCTGTAATGTGCTGATTCTAACTCCTCTGGGAAATGTTTTATATCCACATAAAGACCTTCCTCATTCTTCTTCATAGCAGCATAGGATTCCATTAAATGAATATTTCAACATTAGAAAAAGAACAGTATGCTGATAGACATTTCACTGGTTTAAAATCTTTTAAAGCATTTTTTTTAAAGAAGACAGTACAGATGGCTAGAGCAGTGGCTCAGCAGTTAAAACACTTGCCTGGCATGCACAAGGACCTGGGTTCAAACCCCAGCACTACATACACAACAAAGTATTGGAGAAATAAAGGCCAGGTGAAAAAATAAATAAAATTGATTCTCTCTCTCTCTTTCTCTCCTTCATCTTTCTCTCTCTCTCTCCCACATCTCTATCTTTAAAAGATGAAGACAATGTAGATGTGTGGTATTTGAACTTGTGTACTACTGTTATTATTGCTCTTTTTTTAATTTTTCATAGCAGTAAATATTACGAATTGACACTTGTGTCCTGCTTGGCAGCTATTGGAGTTCATTGAGTATGACGCTCAGAACACCAGTCAGGAAGTCTGCTTGTCCCCGTTAGACAGATTAGGGCATCCAGGTCCAGAGAGGCAAGGAGAAGCCTTGGCTGATGTTTTGACAGGCAGCACAGGGGAGCTGGCTTTCTGCCATCTACACTGTTCCTGCAGAGCCTCCAGCCACGCTGTCACCTCCGGGTGCCCCTGATCTTGTGCATCATGCTGTTTTGTATATGCCTCTTCTTTCCCGGATCCGTGTCTTTTATTCTGATTGCATCTCCTCACTTTTCCTAATTTGAGGGACTATAGAAATATCGAGAAAGCTCTGCAGACTTGTTTTACTCACTTAGCTGACACAGTTGTCCGTTTTCCTGAGTCTTCCTGACTGTGGGGCACGGATATGTGCAGTGGTCACGCCTGTGTGTAATTGCGTGGCTTTAACAAGCTCAGAGATTTGTAAAACTCACAAGCCATCAGTGCCTGGTTTGAACTTACCTCCAAGGTCATGCATCCAATAAGCTTATTTACTGCCTTGCTGGTGAAGCAAGTGGCATCTGACCACTGCAGTTCTTCTTTCCTAGTTTTGACCAGCGGGGACTATTTCTGTTTGTTGCATCATTGGAAGGAAACATCTTTATTCTCAATGCAAGCCCTGCAAGCTCATTTCAGATTCTTGGATTCACAGGTATTGCAGAATATTTATTAATTTAAAATATCATTCATTTTATATCAAAGAATTTCAGGTTAGGTAAATGGAATAATAGCAAAATAATTATTTGTGGCACATTTTTAAAAAGAGAAACATTTAAATAACAGTTATTTACAAAAATCCCCACATAATATGTATAGGCATTTGGTATATTAGAGTTATCTGCTTGGTATGTAGCTGATGCTAAAAAAAATTGTATCAATAATTGGATTAATCAATGAAATGGCTGAATATTTGTGATATTATTAGAAGTAAGGGTAGTTTCTCTCTGGAATATTTTAGATGATATTTAATGTTTATTTAATAAAGAATTAATTATTTCTGGCTTTAAGTACCAAGCATATGTCTGTTTCCCCCAAAACATATTTATAAGCCTATTCATGGATTTCTAAGAATTATCTAGTGCCCACTAGGAGCAAAATGTAAGCCCAGGCCTTGTGGGGGATAAAAAAGTCAAGGAGACAATTAGTGGGGGAGAATGCACCAGAGCTCTGTAGCGGCCCAGAAGAGGAGCCATTAATTCTGCCAGGCGTGAGAGAAGGGGTGGAAGTGACAGTGTGCACAGGTATGGGATGCAAAAGATAAAGACAGGGTCTTCCCAGAAGTGTTGGGCTTCAAGGATTTTCATAGGTGTGGGGTAGGGCATATAGCATTTTAGCTCAAGATTAAAACTTTTTAAAAATGAAGTCTGATGTAACAGGGCAGTAGAAGAGTTTACTAGAAGAGGACCCCGGCAATGGTGACGACGAAGGGCCTTGAACATCCTTCCAAGGAGTCTGGATTTGTTCTGTTTGATGAGACATCAGAAGTCTCAAGATGGAAGCAGCATGATTTGGCTTGGGTTTCAGAGGATGACTTGGGCACCAGTGTGAAGGATATAGTAGAAGAAAGAGAATGGAATGAGGGAGATGAGTGAGGAAGCTATAATAGGAGTCAGGCAAGAGACAATAATAATCATAATCATAATAGTGGCCGGTGTTTATAGGGGGATGTCTTGCTGTGTGAAAGAAAGCTTTCTAAGACTATGGGGTGTGTTAACTCCTTTAGACGACTTTGTGAGGTAGATGACTATTACTATTCCCTGTTTACAGACGAGGCAATTGAGATGCAGCAAAGCTAAGTACTTATTCCAGATCACACAGGGGCAGATTCAGGACTCAGGAAGTCCAACTTCAGGCCATGCGCTTACTCACAGAAAGAGAAAAGAGGAAACGACTCTGAGTGATGGAATTGGTAGGACTTGGTATTTGATTATACATGAAAAAGTGGCATGTTAGCTTCCCATTCCTGTAACGAATACCTGTGATAGATGAAGTTATAAAGAGAAAAGGTTATTTGGGACCACAGTTTTGGAGGTTTCAGTCCCTGGGCAGTTGGTTCATTGCTTTGGGTTCATTGCTTCTTTTTCTAAAGATAGAGAGGTGGGAGAGAGAGAGAGAGAGAGAGAGAGAAGTGTTCCCCACAGGCCCCAAAGGACATTTTGGTGAGCACATGTGGCGAAGCTGCTCACCTGAGGTGGGTGGGATGAAAAGAAAGACAGGAAGGAGCTGGGGTCCCAATTTCCTCTTCAAGGCAGGCCCCAGCAACCTAACTTCCTTCCACTGGGCCCCACCTCTTACAGCCTCCACAGGCTGGAAACCAAGGCTTTACCACAGAGCCTTTGGGGGCCACAGACACAAACCATCGCAGAAGGGGTCAGCAATGGTGCCCAGCTTTCTAACCTGGCTGGAGGAAGTTTGTGAGGTGGAGGGAGAGGATGAGCCAATGAACTCTGTAGGCTGAAGCCAACATGCAATGCATTTGGGGATATTTAGCGTTAGTTTGGAAATAGCGAGACACAGTTCAAGGCTTGACGTTAGAGTGCTGATCTTGAAAGCAGGGAAGTTGATGAGATAGCTCAAGAAGACTGAGTAGAAGCAAACCTTAATGTGTAAATTAGATGGCACCTAGTATGGTAGAACCTGTGCCCAGCCTCAGAGTGGACACGTATCCTTCCAAATATTCCACTTCTTAACATAGCTGGTTGGCCATTGGGAGGGGTGAGAAGCTGGGAGTTGAACACTGGTCTGTTTCGCATTGAACTTGTGGACAGAGGAAGATGAGGCAGTGGAGAAAACTGAGGATGGGTCAGAGTAAGGAGGGACCCAGGAGACCCCCCTAGCCAGCAAGAGCGTGAGAAAGGAAGGCTGAGGGAAGGTGCCAGCTGACCAGGGGGGCAGATCGAGGGCTGGCGTGAGCAGGTGATCCGCAGGTGGTCCCCAAGAGGCAAAGAGGTCAGGAGGGGCGAGGGGTCAGAGAATGAAGGGAGGAAGAGAAGCGACAAGCCTATTGAAGGAAGCTGACTAAGGAGGAAAGCTTAGATACCGAACTGTGGAAGGGAAGCAGTGGAGGGAAGGTTCTTACTGGAGATAAGGTGTCTCGAGGGCAGAACAGAAGGGGCTACGCAAGACAAAAAGAGGTGGTTGGGCCGGGCCAGAGTGGTGGTGCCAAGGCACACACCTGCGATCCCAGCAACTCGGGAGGCTGAGGCCAGAGGATGGCGAGTCCAAGGTCAGCCCAGGCAACTCAGCAAGACCCTGACTCAAAGTAAAAACTAAATAAATAAATAAATAAATAAATAAATAGGGCTGGGGATGAGACTCGAAGAGAGTTCAATCCCTAGTACCACAAACAAACACACAAAAATGAGCAGTAAAGAGTGAGGAAATCAAGAAGCCACTCCAGTTTGGAAGGAAGCTAGGCTGACCAAGCTGGTTGGAAAGTGCTGACCTAATCGGGAAAGGTCCCTCATCATTCCTCAAAATTGCTCCTGTCATGTGGGTATAAAGGTCACCAAATATACCCGTAAATGCATTTTGTTCTGAAGATTGGATGAAGACAAGTCTATAATGTGATATCTTAATTAGGGTGGGAAGATGTCATGGCCACAGTGACACTGATTTCCATTTGCTTTCAGAGGTGAGCATTGATATTCTACAAATATCCACAGTGTCTCTTTTGGAAGAGGACGTAGTGCAAGTAATGGTGCTTTCCCAACTTCCAGAAACAGGGAAAAGCAGGATGGAATTGTTTACTCTGCCCAAAATACTACCACAAGGTAAAGACGAAACAACAGCTAAGCCCAGTCTGTGTTGGGCCCAGTTAAATTGTTGTTATAGCTGTTTTTTGTTTTTTGGGTTTTTTCTTTTTTTGTCTTCTTCTCCTTCTTCCTTCTCCCTTCTCCCTCCTCCTCCTCCTCCTCCTTCTTCTTCTTTCTCTTCTTCTTCTTCTTATTTTCTTCTTCTCTTCTTCTTCTCCTCCTCCTCCTCCTCTTCTTCTTCTCCTCCTCCTCCTCCTTCTTCTTTCTTCTTCTCCTCCTCCTCCTCTTCTTTTTCTCCTCCTCCTCTTCCTCTTCTTCTTCTCCTCCTCCTCCTTCTAGTGATATAATTTGTTTCTCTTAGCATGTGAAGAGGCAAAATGCCTACTTTTTTGCAAAGCAAAACTAATGTAGCTGCTGAACAGCTTGAAATGTGGATTCCCCTGTAGACCTTGTGACTCACCAGTCTGTTTTATTATCAGAGAAAAGAAGCAAGATCCACACTGCTTTTGTCCAATTGATGTGTCTTTTTGTGATGTCTCTTATAGTTTAAAACATGCATAGTTAAATTCAGGTCATTTACAGTGTAGTTGCCTTCATTGATAAGTTAGAAAGAAAGCTTTCTGGGGAAAAAGATGTGAGAAAATAAACTCTTTCTTTGTTTTGGATGACAAATATATGTGGGTGGTGATTTTGCACATAGATAATTATAGTGTCAGAGAAAACCTAAAAGAAAATTTATGTTTTAATTAGGACTCTCTATACTATACACATTTATTTCATTTTTATTAATTTATCTATTTTTTGGTACTGGGGATTGAACTAGTATCAAACACTGAGCTACATCCCCCAAGTTTTTTATTTTTTATTTTGAGACAGGATCTCACTAAGTTGCTAAGGCTGGCCTCAAACTTGCAGTCCTCCTGCCTCAGCCTCCTGAGTTGCTGGATTACAGGCGTGCACCACCACGCCCAGCTCATACTTTTATTTGATGATATGTCTTTAAGATAATAGTTGAAATTAACCAAGGCCTACCAAAGATATTTTACTCACCACTCATAAGTATTTCTAGTGGAGATAAATTGTTTTAAAATCATTTTCATAAATGAATAGCCTCTGCAATATAAAGTGAGCATTTAAAATTTTTATTTTGTTTTTCATAATTGTTCATAATAATGTAAAACCGTAAAATCAAGGTATGGTATAAATTCGCTCTCTTTTTCCTTGAATCTTGTAGTTTTTTCAAGTTTCACTGATGAAAGGGGGAAGCTGAGCGAGGTTTTGATTCATAAGTACCTGTATGAAACAGAGCACACTCTGAGCTCTGCAGTCTTGGACTTTCAAAGTAACCATATATACGGCTTCTGCAGTCAAGCACCGTACATCTGCAGCTATCTTCTTCCTGAAAATGTACGTCAAAACTCAAGCATGTGCTCACTTACCTTGCCAATCCATATCGACACTGTGCTATGTAGGCACGATCCTCACGTCTGCCTTAACAGAACAGTCTTGCTAACAAATGGGCTTTATTGTATTGATATAATTCCCTTGATTCAGACAAATATTAGTGTTACTTACTAATCCACCATAAAATGCCTCTGAGCGAGCTCACCCTTGCTGCGTAAGTCACACTTGTCAATTATCCATTGCAGTTGACCCTGTACTGGTTTAGTTACTTAAAAAAAAATCTAGCATTAGAAAATCTATTCCATAGATGCCAAGGGCTTATAGGTTGGATAATTTGGGGTGGAACTCTGTGCCTGAGCCCTAAGCAAAATTATATAAAATAACTAAATTATGTTTCTGGCATCCTTTCATTACTCTCTTCGAACTTCTTCCATGTCATGTCACCTCTTGCTGTGCAAACTGTCCAAAGTGACCTCCTGCTTGCTGTTCTTTGGCCATTCAGGGTCCCACCAAATGGGTCCCAAGTGTATCTACCACCCTGCCTCTCTAAATTCTTCGATCAAAGCCCCTCTCTCTCAGAATGGCCAGTACAGGACACAGAAATTGAGAGAAGAAAGAAATGGTTCGTGGCAAGGAAAATTCAAGAAAAATTCCATAGAGGAAGAAGCAATATTTGAACTGCACTTAGAAGAATAGGCCTGACTTAGACTTGAGGAGATGGTGTGAGCACTGAGGGCGCAGGTGCTGATATAGAGAGGTGACTAGGACCGGTGGGATAGGGTGGAGAAAGGCATTCCAGACCAAGGAAGGACATGGGAAAGGCTTGGAGGTGGCAATGCATGCAATACGTAGGAGGAATACTGACTACCTTATTTGGACTTGTGCGTAGGATGCATGGAAATGATCGGTTAAAATAAAAATGGTCAGTGTAGGCTGGAGTCTTTAGTAGCAGGCTACATATGGAGACTTTCCTCAGTTAGCAAAGAATGTGACACATGGTACAATCATGAGTGTCTACTTCATACTATACTAATTCATTTCCAAGAGCAGCGTTTGTGGGTTTGAAACTGGCCATACACGCAAAATGCACATCTGCAAATCCAAATTTGCTGCTCACCTAATCTTTTTTATAACATGGTCCTTTACTTTGATTGGCAGGAATATACCGAGGTCTATACTCTGAAGCCACACCTAAAAGTGCAAAGCAAGCACTATGGACCTGGAATGCTCTATCTGTCTTCGCATGGGTTATGGCTCATAACAATAGCTAAATGTGGAATTCTGTGTATCCGAGATATTTCTACTTTGGTAAGCTCCTTTTTTAAAAAAAAATGTGGGGTGTGTATACTGACTTCAGATAAGTAGAACAAGAGCCCTTAGAAAAAGAATCAGAACTTTTTCTTACATTCATTGACTCAACTTTTTTTAAATTAACGATGGTATTAATGACTTTGACATTTTTACAGGTGTTTTTAGGTACTCTGGCCTGAGTCTCCATGGGAGGAAACTCCCACCAGTAGAATGAGATATGAAAATATAGAGCACTGGGCAGGGTGCTGCCGGACTCTGCAATCAGCCAGTTCTGTGTCTTAGAAACTCATTGAGCTTCAAGGAGGTTCAGGGGCTCCGCCAGGAAATCAGGGTGGCCTCGAGGCTCTCCACCAGGGGGCGATGGAAAACTGTTCTGGAAACGTTGAATTGCTCTGCAAATATGCTACCCTCCTGGTTAGGAGACCCTTGGCTTGCCTGCTGCTGCCCGCCTGTCCCTTTATGCTGGACGGCAGAAGCGGGCACGGGTGGCCCTGACTCGGTCTTCTGCCATCACTCGAAGAATCAATCACCACCTACAAACATGTCTGATTTTCATTGTTCTCAGACCTCTGAGAAGGTGAAAAATAGTTGCTTTCCCCCAAAAGGTGGGAGATTCTTTTCTAGGTTTGGGACTCTGATTTTTAGTGAAGATTTGCAAACTACTACACTTTCCAATAGCCAAGCAGGTTGTCATATGTAGTGCAACTGATAGTGGAATGACATGGAAGATTCAAGGGTTGTTCTGGGTTATTCTATTAACTATCTCAAATGAGGTCATTCATAGCAGCAGTGTAAAAAAAAAAACCAACAACAACAAAAAAACTAATTTCCACCAACAGAGGGCTAAATAAATAAGTTTATGATGGTACAAAATCGCTATGTAAATAAAACATGGAATATAATGCAGCTATGATAATAAGAGAAGATCTTTATGTAAGAACATGGAAAGAGGGGCTGGAGTGGTGGCTCAGTGGTTACGGTGCTTGCCAGGCATGCGCGAGTATGTGAGTTAAACCCCAGCACAACATACACAATGAAGAATTGGAGCAATGAAAGCCACATGAAAAACTAAATAAAATTGATTCTCTTAAAAAAAAAAAAAAAGAACATGGAAAGAACCCAAAAATAAATTTATCATTAAGGGCAAAAGCAAAGTACACTCCATATAAACCATATATATATATGGTTTATATACCACATATATATGGTTTATATATATATATTTATATAGTTATAATTTATGCAAGAAAATTTTTATTTGCATAAAATTTGTTTACATATACATAAAAAAACTCAAGAGTGTTGATGGCACTTATTACACTGATTGCCTCTAAGGGAAGTATGGGGACATAGGAACAGGAAGGAGATTCCATGGTATTCTCTCACAGTTTTTAAATTTTGAACTTTTGCGTATTCAAAAAGTTAAATGAAAAAGAGATCATTCCTGAGAACCAGCGTGACAGAGAAATTGCAGCATTTAGTCTGGGAACTTCAGTGGTTGCCTGGTGCGCCACCCTGGTGGGGGTGTGTTTGTGTGCTTGGGGGCAGTGTTGTTATTGTTTGGGGGGTTGTTCGTTTTGCCAAGTTGGTCTAGTGAGCATCCTCCAAGGAATGTGCTCCATCTTGCATTCTTCCCTGGGCTCCTCGCCCTCCCTCACCACACGCAGAGGCATTGCTCGTAAATGGAACCTGCCTGATTCCTGAAGCATCTGCATTTGCCACCTCTGTTGCAACGCCCTGTCCTGACCCCTTGCTCTTCAGCAAGACCATTCACTTCCCAGTGCCTGCCCGCCCATTATGTGTCTGTGATAATCCCTCTCCTTCCACACTATGCAAAGCTCTGGGAGAATGAATCAGTGCTAGCAAGTGGGTCTGAACCCAGGACACGTTCCCATAAGCTACTTCTGTACCAACCCAAGGGCTGTTAGTGAATTGAAAAAGGTTGGCCCCTTTAGAAAAGCCACTGGCAGAACTGCGTTTGTTCCTAAATCTCTTCAGGAAACATTTGCTCGGTGTCGGAGCCATTCTCACCAGGGGCATGGGATTCAGGCCATGAAAATTTCAATGGATGGACAAAGCATTCTGGTGAACGGGAAAGATGACGGCACCCTGGTCTTCCTGAAATGGAAGTACGTATGGTATACAGTAGCAACCCATCTGGTGTGTGATGCTTGAAAACACAGATTTTGTTATCAAGTAGAGCAAGGCCAATATCAAGATTCGGCTGCTATTTGAAAGATAGTCTGTTACACTCACAGACTCCTAGAAAAGAGGGCCACACGGGAAGCACCAGGGTGGGTCAGGAAGCTGGGGGAGTGGGGGAAATGTGGGCAAGCGCCATGGCTTCCAAAGGACGGATTAGACAGGTTAGTTTAAATAACATCATCAGGTGCCAGGGCAGAGGGGACAGCCCTAGCTGTCTGGGACTTGGTCCTGGGGCTATTAGGAAAAGGAGATGATGGCCCTGAGTGTGAAAGCACCCGAGGGTGACTGGGCTGTGCCTCTGGGCTGGTTGGTTACATTTGACCCTGAGGGGGACACACCTTCCAGGACTTTCCAATTCCTCCAGATAAAGACAGCTAGCCCTGGAAGGGGTGTCCCCCTCAGGGTCATCAAGGCCCCAGATATCAAATCATTAAAATTCAAAACATAAAAAAGGCATAGTAGTAGATGTGGGAATTATCAGTCTTACCTTCCATAACATCTGCTGGAGGAACACAGGGAACAAAGGCAACTGTGACTGTTAGGTGTCTTTAAAAACTCCTGTTTGTTTATCCTCCAAGAAATGGCTGCACGTACACATTTACTTTACGTATTAGATTTTGTTTAGATGACATTAAATTATATAGGCTTAACTTGTTTATACTCAAGTTAAAATTCTGAATAAACAAATATCTACCCAAACATCTGGATGATGAAGAGGACTAGAAAACATGAAGCTGACACAAAACAGAGACAACCTGGCCTCTAAATGTTGCCTCGTTAGATCTGCCAACGGCCTTCACTGGTCAATGTGCCATTGATCCTCTGTCATTAAAACAGTGATAAAACATAGCCTTCTGTGGCAACATTGTGAAATGTTGAATAGTGCAGATTTGTATCATAATTTTGGTAGCCTGAAGGCCCATTTGAAGACTGTGTCTTCATGACCATGGACTCCTGAATCAAATGCAAACTTGCATCTTATTAAAGGAGTCCTAGACATCCTTGGTAGTCAGTGGTCACACAGTGCATCAGGCCACCGTGCACGAGTGTGGAGGCTCTGTTGACAGCGGGGGATCTGTGGGCCCATCATGCTAGCATGATCCCCTATGCAAAGCAGCATGGCACTGGTGTGTTCTGGGGCCCAGCGGGTGCCGTGGCTCTTCTGTGCAGTGGCCAGAGCATGTTCGTGGGCCATGCTGAGTAAGGGGATGGGTCAACATGAGGAGAGGTCACACTAGAGGGGTCAAGAGGCTTTTGTCCTGCAGCCCATCCAAAGGGCTCTCCTCTAAGAAGCGGAGTCCTACTGTGGAGGATTATCTGCATATCTTTGTGTCAAGATAATTAGGCCTCTAGAAATGATACGCTAAATGAGAATATTTAAAATTGTGATATTGTAGCATGTGTTTTCTCTTTCTTCTTAATATAGGCGGTTTGGAGGAAACATAGCCACTGAAAGTTTTGAATATTTCCAGCGTCTCCTTACGTCTCTGAACAACATCATAGAAGAGCAAAATTATTATTTAAACTCACCACGACTTTCCATAGATTTGGGAGATGACTTTGAATATGGAGTTGAGTTCCTAAGTAGTTCGCTTGCTTGCTTCCTTCTTTATAAACCATATAGAACGTATCAATTTGTAGTTTTCTTTAAGCATGTGTTTAATAATATTCACCCTTATCCAGATAGTCAATGAATTTTTCAATAGAACGTAAACTACATCTGAGAGAAAATGTCCAGTTTTTCTCAAAAGTCTCACCAATATTACATCACAGCTTTCGTTCAAAGCATAGCACAAGACCCAGGCTTGCCTGGGAAAAAACAGAAAACAAAAAACTGGCGCTTGGTCAAAGCAGTCTCAATACTTTCAAATCACATACATTATTTAGGAAGTGTCCAGCTAGAGAACAACATTTATTTAGTCAGTCAACAAATATTTATCAATCACCTATAAAGTGCTAGTTTCGGGGGCAATATAGACCTGAATAAAGAGAAGACGTTTCTGTTTTCATGGTGTTTCCATTCCAGGTAGGGGCTGGTGGTGGGCAGAGGGATGAATAAATAAGCAAATAGATAAGAAAAGGTTAGGAAGTGACAAGTGCTATTTGGTGAATGAAAGAGGTTGATTTGTTTGCCTGGAAAACCTCTCCAAGAAGACATTTAAGCTGAGATCTGCATTTAAGGAGAGGCCACCATGCAGAAAGGCAGGGGCTGGGGGACAGCAGACCTCAGCAAGAGGAGTAAAGAGCTTAGTATGCGGTGGGTGAGGACCTATAAAATTTCTATGCAGTTCAGGTAAGCAAGGTAGGAAACGAGGTCCTCGGAGGGAGACGAGACCAGGTGAGGAAGGACTTGTAAACCAGGCAGAGTGTGGGTTTTATTGTGCACGCAGGGAGGATCCACTGAAGTGCTCATCTTTGGAATGATTGCTTGTCTCTGCATGGGGAATGTTTCCTCTAGCACAAAAGTGGAAGTGGGAGGATTGCTCAGGAGGCCGTGGCAGGGGTCCAGGTAGCATTGATGGCGTGGAGGAGAGAAGCGGGGGATTAGATTCTAGGTGGGTTTAGGAGGTAGATGCTGAGGAAAAGGAGAGACCTGAAGGCAACTCTTGGCTTCTTTCCTTTGAACAGTTATGTAGAAGATGGTGCCATTCACGGGGATGGGCAGATTGTGGGGAAGAGGGAGCTATAGGCAGAAAGAAGGGAACCTGAGGTCAGTCTTGACCTGTGCGTGGCTGTTGGATAGATGAACCTCGAGTTCTTGGGAGCCGCCAGCACTGGAGATGTTGATTTGAGAGTCAAAGGCATGTGCATGGAATTAAATCCCTTAAAACTAGGTAAGGTCACAATGGCAGAATGGATGAGGAGAAGCACAAGGGACCAGGAGGAAGCTGCTTCTAGAAAGCCAAGCTGGCAGAAGAGTACAGGGAAGTAGAGAAGCGGGGAGGGGCAGCGAGGTCACAGGAGAACCAGGAGGGCTCCACAACATTGTACTGCAAAGAGAAGCTCAGAAATGGGGTGGTAGTAAAAGGGGGCTGTGGTGGGCCTTCGAGTGTAGCTTTCCTGAAATACCAGGGGATCTGTGGCGATTGCTGGGAAAGATCCAGTTGAAGGGAGAAAGGGATGGCAAGAAGAGTGCAAAGACCTCAAGGAGGAGAAGATGAAGATCCTAAGTACGGACGGCAGAGCTTGATGGGAGCACCTGGTCCACAGGACCAGGAGCGAGGCAAGAGCCATGTGCTGGCCGTGTGACCTGTGTGATTGTTTCTGCCTTCTCAGTCACTTGCAAAGTACCAGTTAGGCTCAAGCAAGGCATCACGGTGTTATTTCACGTACACTTCATATTATTTGTCTTCAGGACTTTTTTATTTCTGCAGGAAGGACAGACTGGTAGGCATTAAATTACTAGAATGTTACATCTTGCTATTTTTTAATGCAAAAAACTTCCAAGAGCTTCCATGTAGTTCTATGAAGTAAGGTGGGAGGAGAACTCATGAGTTTTTAATTTAAGAAGTATCTGTCTTCTTTCAACTGTTTCAGAGTAAGACATGCATTGACTCCTCGCTAGAGGAGTTGGTCGCTGAAGATGGCAAGAAGGAAGTTCCCTGGATACAACAAAAAAGCCAAGAGGTAACTATAAAATATGGAACCGATTTGAAATAATGCTCAGTGGTGTGCCAAATAGATTAGGATCCTATAGAAACCTAGCGGAAAGCTGACGATTGAATGAGACTCCACTCGGCAGGGCGTTGTGTCATCGCAAATGTACCTTTCCTGAAAGCAAACAGACCCCTCCCACAGCCCAGTCTTTTCGATTAAGTTCTGTGAGCTTTCAGAACTGTACATAGGCTAAAGTGAAATCTGACCGAAGTGCTCAGGTAAGCCGAGGCAGAGAATGAACTGTGATACCCCCCCCCCTTTTAAAGAAAAAGAAAGAGGGACAGTGAGAGACAGAGAAAAAGAGAATCAAATTTTACTTAGTTTTTCACGTGGCTTTTGTTGCTCCAACACTTAGCTGTGTACACGGTGCTGGGGTTCGAACCCGGGTCCTCGTGCATGCCAGGCAAGCGCCATAACTGCTGAGCCATCACTCTAGCCCTCAGGTGATGCCCCCTTTTGGTGGAACTTATGGGGGTTGCCTCTCGTGAAGCAACGGGGTAAACTAGCAGCAGAGTCATCTCTGCTGGTGGCTTCCAGTGTCATGAAAGTGACATAGGAGTGAGCTGAGGGTCACTCCTGTCTGAATTCAGTCTCACTCAAGTTTCCAAAGAGCCCATCCCTTTTTCTTGGTCCATTATTCACTATGTAAATTTTTTCCTGTTTTTCCACTCAGTTTAACAAATGTTGGCATTCTGACCTGAAATTGTTTTTTCTTTTTCTTTTTTGCATTTTATTTTTTAATTGGTGCATTAAAGGCATACAAAATGGTGGAATTTGTTGACACTATTTAAATTTTTATTCTCATTATTTTCTGTCCATTGATGTCAGTTTCAGGTTGCTTCAGAAGTCCCTTCATGGTACAGTTAGATTTAAGCAAGTATCACAGTGGTGTTATTTCATGGATACTTTTGTTATTACCCCAGGAGTGTTTTATTTCTGGTTCCAGAGAAGAGCCATCCACCTCTCTCTCTAAGCATCTATCATTGCTCCCCTAACATTTCTCTTGCTTCGATGAGTTACATACTTGCTCCATTTCAGGCCATCAAAAATGAAACTAAACTGTTTTCCCAGAAAAGGAAAGAGATAAAAAGTAGAATCAAAGAACTTGCTAAAACCGTAAGTGTTGTGATTTCGTGCATTAATCTATTTGGCCCTCGGCCTGTGGTTAGTTTTTGAGGTTCATTTTGTCCAGCACAGTGTGAGGCCACTCCTTTTTCTTCTGTCTGCAAGCTGAGGTTCCTGGGGTACTTTGACAGGTAGAATTTTTGCCATATTGCATCTATATAAACAGAGGTTTTCTGTTGTCTTCCCCAAATGCCATTTTATATGATATATTCATGCTTTTATCAAAGTGAGACATTTACATTTTTGTACATTAGATATTGAACTGCATAATCAAAAATAATGTTTTAGCTGCGCACCGCGGCACACACCTATAATCCCAGAAGCTTGGGAGCCTGATGCAAGAGGATCACAAATTCAAAGCCAGCCTCAGCAACTTAGCGATGCCCTACGCAACTTAGTGGGACCCTGTCTCAAAATAAAAATAAAAAGTGATGGGGATGTGGCTCAGTGTCTATGTACCCCTGGGTTTAATCCCTGCTACCAAAATAATAGTAACAATAATAATAATAATAATAATAGCAATAATGATGATGTTTTAAAAGCTGCCTCTGCCCTACTTCTCTCCGTTCTGATTCCTGTACTTCTGAGATAACTGTTTTCAATTTTTGCCACTTTTTCTTTCGGCTCTTTACCTCCACGTTTCTGAATGGTCATCTCAAAACTGCTGTTCCCTGCTTTCCGTTTTGAAACTAACTGTGGGCTTGCTGGTATGGAAGAGGGTGAATTCTCTTACACGCTTACAGCACACAGACATGCACACCGACAGTTCTGGGCTCCTCAAAGGTGGGCCACGCTGCATACTGATTACAGGTCCATGTTTTCAACTCTTCTTGGCATTGCCTTTGTTTGGGACTAAGTCTTTCTGTGAACCTGTTACCTAGTCAAACTCTCAGCCTGCTAGAAGGCTTTCCTCAATACAGACACCTGAGGTAATCAGTCAGATTCAGTGTGCTGTTATTTTTTAACCTCCCGCTTCCAGAGCCTTCCATCTTACAGCTCTAGTCCAAGTCCCTTGCCATCGAGGCCAGGCGCTTGGCTGCTGTCCTAGGGCCTTCCCGGGAAATGCTCTTCTTTGCCTCCTGAGTTGGAACCCCTGTTCTCCACGTGTTTTTCTCTGTTTTCTTGGCATATGTCTTCTGGTAGCTTCCTGAGCAGGACCACTGTGGTGTCCCAGGCTTGGAAACATCCTTTAGAGCAGAGCTGTGCTTCTCAGATACCGTTCCAATGTGATCCCTCATGAATGGTGGCTGCCCTAGAGGCGCACAGTGCTTTGGTGCTGTTCTTGAGGAAGCATGCGGGGCAGGAATGTTTTTTGGCATTTTAAAAATGTCTATACCTGCTCTTGCTCTCACACTTTTTTTTTTTAAGAGAGAGGGGGACAGTGAGAGAGAGAGAGAGAGAGAGAATCATTTTAGTTTTAGTTTTTCATGTGGCTTTCATTGATCCGACACTTCGTTGTGTGTGTGGTGCTGGGGTTCGAACCCGCGTCCTCACTCATGCCAGGCAAGCGCTGTAACCACCGAGCCACTGCTGCACCCCAGCTCTCACATTCCTTTGATGGTTCCTGAGGGTATACAATGATTTCCCCTCGAATTTTGAAGGCTTGCTCCTTTGTCTCCTGACGTAGTGTTTCCTTTAGTGCCTTTCTGATCTCCAGTCCTTTGTAGTAAGCAGATTTTTATCTCATAGGGTCCTCTTTTTATCCCTGATGCTTGGAAATTGCACAGGTATGCATCTCAATCTGTTTGATGGATTTCCTTGGTCTACTGGTACAGATATGTCCCCCACCCATCTCCACTACACTCTGAAACCCCTAGCGGCTGGCCTTTGTGGGCAGCAAGGATGCCCTCCCCTGCCTTTTGGCTTCCTCTTGGGAAGTGGCAAGGAGGGGCAACTGCAGGAGATGGGAGGGCAGGAGGCTAAGGTCAGGGTTCTGACTTCCCCAGTCTCCTCCCTGTGCGTCATGAGTTGGCAGTGACCACCAGCCCTCTCCTGCAGCTTATGGTCCCTGCAGGACCAGTAGCTGTTTCCAACCCTCGCCCTTCAGATGAGTTGCAGAACAGCGTCCCACAGTTGCTAGCCCAGGATGCTTTACGGCAGCTCGCTGGTTCCCCATATCCTGCCACTTGTCTTAAAAGTGCTTCTTTTCAATTCTCACATTTGAAGGTATCCTCTGTTCCCTCCTAGTTTCCTAGGTTTTTTTCCTCTCAAGTGCTAGTCTTTGATCAGTCCTTTTAATAGGAAAACTTTGTCTTTCAGAACCAGGAATATGTTCTGAAATTATAGCTTTGGTAATATCCTCCCCTTTGCTTCTATTTTCCTGATTACTAATGAGGTCAGCACCTTTTCTTCACTATAAAGACTGTATTCTTCGACTGGGAATCTTCTCTTCATACCCCTGGCTCATTTTGCTATGGTGCTGTTGGTCTTCTTGTTCTTGATTGTAGGAATTTATTTTGATTTTACATTTATGCTTATGATAATTAGGGTTAGTTAGACTGTGGTAACAAATAAAACCAAAACGCATAGCAACATAGGAGTGAGAAGTTGATTCCACCCTCGGGTCACAGCCCTGGGTAGGTGTTCAGGCGGGCAGCAGCTCTGTTCCACGTAGTCATTCAGAGACCCCGTCTGCTGGAGAGTCTGCCGTCTTCAGCATGTGATTTCCAAGGTTGTCTTGCTTGATCTTCAGTTAGGTAAAAAGGAAAAAGAGCACGGTGGTGTACGTGGGGAAAGCCTAGAGGTTGCCCTTTTATGAGGTTGAACTGCTGAAAACTCTATTTTATATAGTGCCACATACAAATATTTTCTGCACAAATATGTGGTCAACCTACACCAAATGTTGACTATCTTGCCTCTTCACTTTTTATGATGGGTCTTTTATTAATACAAAACTTAAAAATTATGGCATGGTCCAGCTGTATTGATCATTTTATATTTAGCTTTTACTTGTTGTGTCTGATTTTAAAAAGGCTTCCAAAGGCTAGCTGTATTCCTAGCTATTCAGGAGGCTGAGGCAGGAAGATAGTTTGAGCCCAGGATTTGGAGACCAGCCTGGGCAGCATAGTAAGATCCTGTTTCAAAAGACAAAAAAGACTTCCAAAGTCTCACATATTTCCTTCTGATGCTCCTTCAGTTACTCCCATAATTTGTTTTTGCAGATGGCATGAGATATGGATCTAACATTTTTTTCCAAATAAATAGCGTATCTCCCTGAAGTTTTTAAATTGAACATGCCATCCTTTCTCCACTGATTTTCAGTTCCTCTCTGTCAATCCCTGGATTATTTCTGGGTTCTTTTTTTTTTTTCTCTTTTGCAGTACTGGGGATTTAACCCAGGGGTGCTCTACTCCTGAGCTACATCCCCAGCCCTTTTTATTTGTTGAGACAAGGTCTTGCTAAGTTGCCCAGGCTGGCCTTGAACTTTCAGTCCTTCTGGAATCACAGGTATGCACCCTGCACGGAGCTTGTTTCTGGGTTTTGTATTCTGAGATTGAGTACCAATCTTTTCCTGAGCCAATACCAAGCCTTTTTAATCATTATAGTTTTATTATATGTCTTTAGATCTTGAGAGTAATTAATTCTCCCTTTGCTCTTCTTTTTTTTTTTTAAAGAAAGGCTTCCTATGCATGTTTATTTTTCCACTTGAACTTTAAAACCAGCTTGTGATGAACTTATTTAGTTTTGGTGTTTTTATTATTAGATAAATGATTTTTAAGGAGAAAGCCTTAAAGCTTTAATAACCACAGTTATTCTGTAGACTATGTACTCAGTTTTATACAAACAGAACTTTTTTATTGATTGCCATCTAGCAACTAAATAAAACATCTCTTTAAACTCTTGTCATCACCCTTATTTCAAAATTCAGGTGCTGCATATGATGGAAGAAAATGAGAAAGCAGATGATATTGCAAAATTAGAACATCAGGAGTTTGGCCTGGATCTTGAGGAACTGGAAAGGCTCCATGATGAAAGTGAAGAAGAGGTGACAAAGGTAGGGCAATGGGTCATCTAAGCCCTGTCAGGTTAGAATGGAAGACATGAAAACAGTGCAAAGAAAAGCGATTGCCTGAGCTCTGGGGATTTTTTTTTTTTTTTTTTTTTTTTTGGACCAGGGATTGAACCCAAGAGCCCTTAACCACTCAGTCACATCCTCAGCCTGTTTTATTTTTTGAGACATGGTCTCACTAAGTTGCTTAGGGCCTCGCAAAGTTGCTGAGGCTGGCTTTGAACTTGTAATCCTCCTGTTTATGCCACAATGCCTAGCTGA
Organism: Aplodontia rufa; assembly: GCA_004027875.1. Classification (NCBI taxonomy): domain Eukaryota; kingdom Metazoa; phylum Chordata; class Mammalia; order Rodentia; family Aplodontiidae; genus Aplodontia; species Aplodontia rufa. The sequence continues at coordinate 41,263 of PVKS010014625.1, forward strand.
GTGCTGGGCTTTGGAAGAGAGACCAGCCCCAGATTGGAGGTGATAGGGGTCTGGGAGAGAAGAATGCTCGCAAGTGGCATGGTAAACCCAGCTAGCTTTCCACTTGTTGGCAGGCAGAACACTCATCCCTGGAAGCATTCACAGCACCTCCCAGAGAGGGATCCCAGTCCTAAAGAGACTAGGCTACACGCCAGCCCCATCCCTGATCTCAGCAACAGGGAGAAGACCAAACCTAATAGTGACCATCTGAACACGGTCCTGGGAAGTGGAGGAGTTGATCAGACAGCCCCAGCAGTGGGGAGAGGAGGGCTGAGCAGTCAGAGGCTCTCATAGCTTCTGATGACTGATAAGCCCAAATGGCTATATTAGCCATGACTTACGTGGATCAGAATCAAAAAGAAATGAAAAGCAAATTAAACAGTCATTTGATGAGACAATTAAAAGGTAAATAGAAATAAAAAAGAAATAATAAAAAGACATTTTGGGGGAAAATACTGGATAATGAACCCAGGGATGCTCTACCACCGAGCTACATCTTCATCCCTTTTTATTTTTATTTTTTTCATTTTGAGACAGTGTCTCGCTAAATTGCCCAGGCTGGACTTGAACTTGTAATCCTCCTGCCTCAGCCTCCCAAGTCTCTGGGATTATAAGCATGCACTACTACACCTGGCTAAAAGGACATTTTTCAATCTGGGAGATATTATTCTTAGCTAGCTTGTTAATTATCCTGCCAGCCAAGTGAAGTGCAAAATAATAATAATAATAATAAAGATCTGGAGAGGAGCCTCAGGACTAAGGGCTGTGGGAATTCATTTACCTTCATTCCAGGTCTTTCAGCAAAGTCTATTAAAGAGGATACCTAATTACTCATGTGTTAAGTGATATCAGCAGACAAAACTAATTGAAGTAGCACATATGATTCTAAATGGAAAAATGCGAGCTATCTAATCCCCATGAGTAGTGGGGCTTTATTTTTATTGTGGATATAAATAGCATGGGAATTGAGACTCCCAGAGGTCACTGGCACTTCAAATACATATTGACAAGAATTAAGCTGCCATCTAGATCTCTGGCAGTTTCACATTATACCATGAATTTCAAACTCCTCTGATAAAACAGGAAGACTTGGTATGGTAGCTTTGCTTCCCAGGCCTCCCAATGCGCCAGGTCTGTGAGCATCAGTCATCCGGCTCTGTCCTCGCAGGCCCCTAGTCTCCAGTGTTTGTGTTGACACCTGGTCTTCAGGGGAGGGAAGCAGCCCGCTCTGTACTTTACAAATGGCAGGGCTGTGTGCTGCAGAGCCTCATCCCCAGCAGGGTGGCTCAGGGTGCTGGGGAAGACAAACTGTCCCCCTCACATGCGGCCATGACCAGGTAGTGAAGGTAGAACGAACTGATTTTTTCTAAGAGGCCACATTTTCTTTTTCAACTCTCTCCTTCATCCACATGATTCAAGATAAGAAAGGATGCAGAGATGCACAATTTAGCCAAGAGCTACTTGACTGAGATTATCAAAGAAGAATGCTGGAATGCCATGGCTGTGAAGGGTCGATCGCTTAAGGTAAAGGACCAACCACAGGTTCAAGCCTTGACTGATGAAAATTTCCAGTGAAAGTCTCATGGCTTAACATTTGAAAACATTTTTTTTAAAGAAAATCTACATATAGCGAAGCATTCGAAGCATGCCTTGCCTTGCCTCTTCCTACACTGAATCCCACCCTGCAGTGTCACTTTCTCTAATTCAGTCTTCCGTCTGTTCAGTTCCCCTGTGCTTCCAAGCCAGCACCCCTTCCCTCTTCCCTGTGACACTCCCTGTCTCCAGGTCAAAAGGCACACGGCATGTATTGCTTGCCTCTCTTCCTCTGCCTGCCTTTGCCTTTTCTAAGGAGCTCTTCTAATTTACCTCCTGGTACAGGATGACCAAAAGTCTTAGTTTATGCCTGTGGCACTAGAGTAAGTATTCAAATCTCTCTCTCTCTCCCTCTCTCTCTCTCTCTCTCACACACACACACTCACACACACATACATGGATAATGCAGTATGTAATCACCCTGCACTTACATGATTGAGTTTCTCTCTAGAACAAAGGTTCCCAAGAATGGCATATTTTGGGCTGGACAATCCCTTGTTGCGGGGCTGTCCTGTGCATTGTAGGATTTTTGGCAACACCCCCAGCCTCTGTGTACTAGACAGGCATCCCGCACCTCCAGTAATAACAATTTAGAAATGTTTCCAGACATTGCAGATGTGGGTGGGGGCAAGGGGAGCAGAATTGCTCCAAACTGAGAACCATTGCTCTGGAAAGAAATCCTATACAATACAATGTTAGATACAACGTCTGTACCAGTACTAATGGGATGCATCATTTTATTTTAAAGATTTCCATTGTCAGTTTCGCTTGTGGCAGAACATCTTATGAGCTAATTTTGGTCAGAGCAAACACCCCATTCATCATCCCCAAGTGCCCCATGACTGTGCTCACAATCAATTTATTTCCTCTCGCTTGTCTCCCCAGTGCTTTCACATCCCGTATGTGGTTGAGAACTTTCCGATGAAAGAGCGTTCAGTTGAAGAGCTGAAGGAATTGAAGAGAGTTTTGCAGCAGAAGAAGATTGAAGCAGAGTGTCTTAAAGTACAGTTTTAAATATATGTGTTTATATATATAAGCGTATGATTTATTGTCGGGTCTCCGTATGTATTTGAGTTGGGATACAATTTAGGATATGTTTACATATTGTGTACATTTATGTTTTTATTTTTTTTCTTATTTGTAGGATACAGTCTTTCCTTTTTCTTTCTTTTAAGAGAGAGAGACAGTGAGAAAGAGAAAGAGAGAATCAGTTTTATTTAGTTTTTCATGTGGCTTTCATTGCTATGAGACTTCATTGTGCATGTGGTACTGGGGTTCGAACTCACGTACTTGCGCATGCCAGGCAAGCGCCATACCCATCTGGCCACCACTCCAGCCCTCCTTTCCTTTTTTTAAACTGAGGATTGAACCCAGGGGTGCTTAACCAGTGATTCACATCCCCAGCTCTTTCTATTTTTTATTTGAGACAGGGTCTCACTAAGATGCTTAGGGCCTCGCTAAGTTGCTGAAACTGGCTTGGAACTTGTGATCCTCTTGCCTTAGCCTCCCTAGCCATTGGGATTACAGGCCTGCGCCACCAGGCCCAGTTTGTAGGATCTGTTCTAATGAACATAGGAACCTATATGCATGCTGTGACTCCGGGAGGCTATATCCTATACAACACTGGCTGCTCATTGACTATTGAGGATGTGCTTTTAAAAATGACATTCGGGGTTTTGTTCTCATCCTTAGACTCCCTTCTCACCCTTCCTGACCACTGGGGATTGTGTTTTAACATAACTGACAAAGATGAAGTAGAATCTAATTTGATGGAATTGTAGCTTTCCTAAAACAATCCCACTTGTTTTAAAGCAATAATCTCTGTCAAACCAGTAAAAACAAAACAAAACAAAACAAAATAACAAAAAAAACACCACTGGCCCTTTGGCATAGCATTGTTTAACCAGAACTTTGCATCTCCTCTTTCTCTGAAGATTAAAATGAAGGCTAACTGAAATCTTTTCTTTTTTGAACAGAGAAACAACTTTATTTAGTTTTTCACATGGCCTCAGTTGCTCCAACACTCAGTTGCGTACGTGGTGCTGGGGTTTGAACCCAGGTCCTCGTGCTTGCCAGGCAAGCGCCGAAACCGCTGAGCCACCGCTCCAGCCCTCTAACTTAAATCTTAACCTACTCCCTCCAGTGCCATGTGAGCAAGTTTATTTATAATATATATATATATATATATATATATATATATATATAATTTTTAATGCTCAAGTACCAAGAAGGACTTGAAAAATTTACAAGCAGGTGTCATCCTGAAACACAGATGTAAATATTATGTACTGTCAAAGGCCCTTTTTATTCTTGTGGGTTAGCCATGGTTTGTCAGTTTCTCAAGCTTTCTCTTCTACAGCAATTTCAGGATCTATCCATCACCTTGAATTAAGTTTTTGGCAAGATGATTTAACCTCACAGGATGGTTTTTGAAATAATTAAATTGTTCACAAAATTGTCCTGTGGCGAGTTCTTCTTACTGTGTAACTTCCATGTCCTGTTTTTCCTCTATTCAGATACGGAAGGAAATTGTGGAGATTCAGTCTTCAGCCACCATGGCTAAAAAGCGTCATGAAGAAGAGGACGAGGAAGAAGAGGATGAAGAAAAGATATTCATAAACCCTGACTTACCCAATTACCTGCTTGGCAGTCTGAGCACTGATTTTGGGGTGGACACCTCTTTGTTGTCAAGCCAATTGGAACTTCATTCCAGAGAGGAGAAGATCAACCAAATTATATTACTAAAAGTGAGTGAATTTTCTCTTTATCCTTGCAAAGTCTCTGCAACCCTTCATAACCTGTCTTTCAAGGGCTCACACTGAAACCTAATGCCAATCAAATCATGTCTTTCAAGTGCGTGGAGAAGTGTACAGACAGCTATCACCCATGTCCGCAAGACAGAGAGGGTGTACAAGAGTCACACGCAGTTCTGTGATCCCACACTTTCTAAAGAACACTCTATACTGGCTGACACCACAATCCATTCTTCTGTTTAGATCGTTAGTCAGTTCAAAGAAATCCTGAATTCCCTCTTCTCAGAAACTCAGTTGTCAATAAGGCTCTCCTTGTAGGATTGAGACACGACTGTGGGAAACAGGATTTCTTCTCTCTATGGTTTTGGTAAATTCTGGGGTTCTGGAATAAGCTGGAAGTTCCCTCTAGCTCTAAGCTCCTTCTCTTTGCTTTCCACCAAAGGAATCAGTCCCAGAACACATCTGTCTATGGAGAAGACCCTCCAGAACATTTTTGAAAATGCAATGCCTGAGACTGTAGACAGTTTTAAACTTAATATTCATTATTCCTGTTCTTTGAAGTCTTTCCGCCATGTCTGCAATTGGAGTTCCAGCTGCCTGCCATGTTACTGAGCCCTCATGTCCTGTCTTTTTCTTCTTTACTCTAACACATGATTCCTCTGAGAATAAACCCTCCATTTATTCTCAGAGCTGTTCAGTTACCTTTTGTGGCCGCCCACCTGTGGACCAATGCCCCAGGTACCACCTTCTTGCTGTTTTATTCCCACAAGGAGGTCATTTAAGCTCAAGAGAAACTCTGGCACTAGGTTTTAAGATCATTTTTCCTTATTTAGTGGCTCCATCTTCAATACCATAGATGCATGAACTGAACTCTCACAGTCATAACGCCACTCTGAGTGGAGTCATCAGGAGTGGGGGCCACCCACTTGGATGCAGTTTCTCTCTAGGTGTTGGCTGTTCCAGCCGGCCAGCTCAGGTTCCCCTCTTGCCTGAGAATAACCTGACCCTACAGCTGTAGGAAGAATGTTGTGCATGGTGGTGCTTCTCTGGAAAGTTCTCCAAACACCCTCTGTGGGCCATTTCCTCCTCTCTCCATCTCCCCAACACAGTTCTAAAGAAGAGATGCTTTCCAAGTTAAATCCTGTATTTTGGTTCTTAGATTGATGGATTTTTTTTTTAAAGAACATCCACAAGAGTAGAGAGAATTGCTCAGTGAGCCTCTGAGTCCCCATCGCCTACCTGAGCATTTATCATCTTACCTGCACATGGAACACAGCTTACATTTCAGAAAGTAGGTTATGGAACATCAGTTATAAGGCTGCCTTAATCCTACCCGTGGTTAGATGCCACTATAGATGATGATGGTGGTGGTGGTGGTGGTGGTGATAGTGATGATGATGATTTTGGTACTAGAGATTGAACCCAGGAGTGCTTACCACAAAGCCATATCTCTACTAAGTTGCTTAGGGCCTTGCTAAGTTGCTGCAGCTGGACTCGAACTTGTGATCCTCCTGCCTCAACCTCCCAAGCCACTGGAATTATAGGAGGGCACCACTGCACCCAACTCTCTTTGAATCAAGAAATGGCTTGATTTAAACAATATTCCAGGAAGATTCATTTTACCTTCTTAAAAGATAATGTCAGGACTAACCATGAAGGGAAATGGTAGCCTGGGATTATGTTGCCAGTAAAGATTTAAGATGTGATGTGTTTTTCAGTAACATATTGATGTTTCAGGATATCATTTACAAGGTGAAAATCGCTTTCAATAGTGAGTTTGATGCTGCATATAAACAAAAAGAGTTTGAAATCGCACGCGTGAGGGAAAGAAATGTTAGAATTAAAGAAATTATTTCAGACCTGGAGTTGGATGAAACAGTCTGGCAACCAGAATTTGAAGACTGTGAGAAGCCAGAGAGAGCCCTTGTTGTGGAGGACCATGAGGTACCGGCTGGCCGTGTCATCCCTTCCCCCAGCTCCTGTGTTTTCTCCTTCCTGTTTATAATATTGCAGGCAACTGTGTTAGCTCTCTTGGTTACAGGTAATGAAAACAGGGGATGGCACTGCAGAACTGAGGATTTCTTTTTTGGGTCCCATGGAGTCCAAGGGAGATTTGCCCTCTGAGCCCAGGAAGAAGCAGGAACCAAAGACTAGAGCTGTACAGAGATCCAAGCCCCTTCCTTCCTCTCCTAGCTCATTTCTCAGTGCATTTCAGCCTCTTCTGGCAATTTCTACTTTGCATCTCCTCCACTCAAGACAGAAGCTAGTCTGAACTAGATTCTCTTGGTTC
>PVKS010014626.1:0-24477 GCA_004027875.1 Aplodontia rufa
GGCCCTGTCCCCTGGGGGTCTTCATCTTGCAGCGGCCCTCTTGCTTGGGGGCTCTCCTTGCTGGTGCTGCTCACCCAGCTGATAACAGAAGGACCCCTGGCCGCCGATGCAGGCTGTCACCAAGTTTCTGTCAGGAATCGTGGTTTTTTTCCTTATGTGATAGAATAAAGTAAACAAGTTTGTAATTAAAAAATAATTTGAGAGCATTTTTGCTTACAGTGATAATAGCAAAGGCTCCATGTAGCCCTTTTGGGTCCAGCCTCTATTAGGGCCTCCCAAGAGCCCGTGGACAGGCATGTGCCCTGGGTGTGCCTTGCAGTGGCAGGTCCTGAGGCTCCAAGGGGTTGGAAGGCTGCACTACACTGGGGTGACACAGCTGGCGAGAGCGAGCCCATGTTAGATGAAATGCCTGGGTCTCCTGGGTCCTAGATCATTGCTGCCAGATGTCTTTGTTTGCCATTGTGATCAGAGAAATCACATGGTACATGAGACCACTGTGTGCAGCCCACGTCCAGGGCTTCCTGTATATTGGGCCTTAACCTTGTGGTACTTGCAGTGATCCTGACTGTGTTGAATTTTACTCTTTCCGTTTGGCAGCGAGTGAGCTGAGGCTCAGAGAGGTGAAGAAGGTTGTCCTAATCACAGCTGGTGTGGTGTGCCCAGGCACCTGATTCCGAACACTCTACTCCATATGCTCCTCGTGGGCGTGGGTAGGGTTTTTGCTGCCGTGGCCACCTGAACTAATTATACCCTTGAATATCAGCACTGTGCTCAGATGGGCCATTGTGGAGGTATGCAAGTGTCTCTGAAGATGCAAGGTGTCTTTCCTTGTCAGTTGAACATGCTGTCTTTCCCATTAGGCATCACCAATCAATTCGGCAGCTGTTGTAAGGTCCAAATTATACAATCCATTGATTTAGCTCTCCGGCTTTTTTGGGCATTGATTGACACCTTGGAGGTGGTGGCACATGTCAATAGTCCCAAAGAAATTTATCTCTTTGGTTAAAGAGTTATGTATTAAAACCAATGAGTCTGTCCTTTTAATTTATTAAAGTGATTTCTTAGATGCCAGGATTTGGGAGCAGTCTGCATGGTCATCTGTAGATGCCTCCAGGTTGCAGTATAGATCCCTCCACCTGTTTCTCTGGTTCCTGGCTACCCTCTGCCAGATGCAGGGGTTCTTTTCATGGTGCGTGAGCCAGGTTCTGTCTGGCTCCCCCTGCAGCTGCCAAGTTCTGAGGCCTTGCCTGCTGCAGCCTCATCAGGTCTGCATTGAGCACTCCTCGCCCAGGGAGGGGATCATCTCCACGGAGCCCCTAGTAGAGGATCCGCAGTCCCTCCGTTTGCCGATGGAGAGAGAGTTCTTTTAGGCGGCAGCTCTCCCAACGGACACGCCCACCAGTGAGCTGTAGCCCTGAGGTGTTCGCCGAGCGTCCGTGGGATGCCAGGTTGAGCTGAAAGGGCCTCCTGTGCGCTGGGCACTCACAGGGCCGGTGCAAAACAGAGGGTTCTGATATGAGAGCCAAGCTCTGCGCCAGGCCCCTCAAGGCCCAGGGAGGCATTTCTGTCTGAGGGTGGAGAACGCTAGTTTGCACCCAACAAGCCCTTGTGGAATGCTGCCTCTGCACCAGCCACGCGCTGGGTGGTCGGGCGTAATGCTGTGCTCCCCCTTTGGGGCTTATGGTCTGTGGGTGTGGTATCCAGCCAGAGAGGGCATGCTTCAGACTGAGACAGAAGCTGCGAGGAGAAGGGATGTGGTCCGCGAGGTTGCAGGCTAGCCTGGGCAGGAGTGTCTGCCCAGGTTTTCCCGAGGAGCTGGTGTATAAGCTGGGATCAGAGCCACGAGTAAGCACTGGCTGGACAACGTGGCAGACACAGAGTGCTCATGGCTGGGACAACACCATGGGCCATGAGGCGGGGGGCCAGGAGATTTGCACACATTGCTTCAGAGGCCACAGCGAGGCAGGGCTTCTGGAGGACTGTGGGTGGGGAGGGGCTGGAAGGAGCATCTGATGGAGCTGATTGTGTCTGCAGTGGGGTAGGCATTGTGGAAGCAGAGGCTGCCCTACCAGACCGGGAGAAAAGCCATGGTCCCTCAGGAGTGGCTGGGTTTCAGAGGGGCTTGGGAGGATGTGGGTGACAAGCCACGGATGTCTCTGAGGCTTCTGGCTCGGGCATTTGGAAGGACGGTGGAACTCTTGGGCTGGGACTCACTGGAGACAAGGAGGTCTCATGTTGTCGGCTGCAGCAAGGGTAGAGATGAACCAAGTTAGGGCTTAGATCTGGTGGTGTGGGGTGCTGTGGAAACATTAAGTGAAGGAGCAGAGCTCAAGCTCAGAGGTGACAAGAGACTGCAAATCCGCTTACCACCAAACAAGGGGCCAAAGGAACCCAGGACTTCATCCAGAATAAAAGTGGGCTTCCTCAAATGGGAAAGCGCATCTAAGAAAAGTCTGAAATCCCTCAGCTAAAGCACAGTCAAGGACTTGGAGCTTTCCTCTTAAGATCAGGAATTAGACAAGGGCGTCTGTTTCTATTTGACCTTATACAGAAAGTTCTAGTGAAGGCTTTGGAGCTAGGAAATGAAGTGCAAAGCACCCAGTTAGAAAAGAAGCTGCAAAGCTGCCTCTCTTTGCAGATGTTGTGATCTGTGTGTAGAAAAATCGGAGAAAAATCGGAGCCAGTTCATGGTGACATAACTGGGGAGCAGGGTGACTAGGATTGCAACTAGTCCTCCTGGCCCCCAAGCCCAGGAGCTCTGGTCATGCAGAGCCAGAGGTCTGGACACTGGTGTGGAGGTGCTCAGCAGATAACTGGGCAGGAGCTAGCTGTGGCCTACAGGTCACAGAAACTAAGAGTGTCATGGTTTGAACATTCAGTTGCTGAGACCTTAACCCCAGCACCTCTGAACGCAGTCCTCCTTGGAGATCATCTTTAATAAGCAATCCTGTTAACGTGAGGTCACTGGGTTATCCAGGTACCCAGTATGTTTGCCAGCCTCTTATAAAGGGAGATCGGAGGCAGGCACACACACAGGGAGCATGCCCCCTGCGCCCTCCTGCATGAAGATGGCCATCTGTAAGCCAAGATCGAGGCCTCTGAAGGACGAGCTCCACCCACACCTTGATCTCAGAAGTCGACCTTCCAGCTCCAGGAGACAACAAACCTGTTTTCGTGTTAGCCATTAGTGTGTGGTCCTTTTTATTTATGGCAGCCCTAGCAAGCCAGCGTAGAGCAGAAGGAAGGATGTCTGGTAGGAGCGATTATCAGCAGGGTTGGATTCATCAGGGGATGGAACCCAGACCTGTCTGAGAGGTCTGTGTCTCTTCGGTCCCAGTCCCAAGATGGCAGCCTCTGCCAGGGGCTGCTGCGATGCTGATGTGAACATGGCCCTTCCCCTGCTGAGTCATTTTGCAGGCTCCCTTGCTCTGTGTCCTTCATGTACTGTCACCCTGTCTTCCCCATAGCTCAGCCTTTACTGCCGATTGTTTTGAACCCACGCTGGGAGCAGGAGGAGTCCGCTGAGTGTCCTCTCTGCTGTCTGCTCTCTGTACCAGCTGGTGGAAGTTGCCTACCAGTTCAGCTCTGCTCTTTCTCATGGGAGACTTGAGATTTCTCTACAGACCTGTGACGTGCACAGAGTTAAAAGACTTATGTTTTCCTTATTTCAGTCACTGGAAGAGACAGTGCCAAAGGGCCAGCTCCAAAGGGTGGAGCCCGTTGTGGCCCTGGGGCCTGTTGAGTCCCTCCTCTGCCTTTGCCCTGGGTTCCAGAATCCTGGTAGCTCTGCTGGTTCTGCTGCTCCCTGTTTCTCCCGAGTCCCTCTTCTTTCCCTGGCCTTTGATTGTGGGTGTTGCCTGGGGTTTGGTTGTCACCTGCCTCGTCTTTTCCCCTCCTCCCTGCCACCTGTTCCTACCTCTGCTCTCTAGGTGAATTCCTGCATGCTGCTAGCATCCACCCCCTTGACCTCTTCGGGTTCTTCATCTGTGAAATGAAGACAGTGATACGTGTGAGTGCAGTCACTGTGCTAATGACATGGGGTGATGCAAGTGGAGGACCTCGCAGCCATGTTGGGCACATGCTCAGCCCTCAGTGGGTGCTCAGCATCATGGCCACTGCACCACCCCACTACCACCACGTGGCAGGCTCTTTCCAGAAGAGCATTCTAGCTCACTGAAGCCTGCAAAATGTCTAGCTTGAGCCAAGTAGCTCTGCTGCTTCCTCCTTTTTTCTGTGTTCTGCATTTTAAATAGTGTTGTGCATACACACACATGCACACACACACACACACACACACACACACGCATGTGGGTGCAATGGGTCCATAGGTTCCTTAGAGCTTTTTATGCAGTGGGTCAAGTTGAACAAAAACTTGGAGATGAGCAGACATTGTCTACCTACTTGTCAGATAGCATGGAAGATGATTTATGTACCTTTTAGTCAGCACAGCACCCGGTGATCCCCATTTCACACATGAGGAATGGATAGCTGCCCTCCAGTCTCAGGGATAGCTCGTTCCTCCTGAGAGTCCAGGAGCCTGCAGTGGCTTTGGAACTTCTGGGCCCCTTTAGGATTGCTTGCCTTTAAGGGTCAGGCTGACCACTGGGCAGGACTGGTTGGCTGCTGTCCATGGGCAGCTGAAACAGTGGATGAGGTTGGAGGGGTGGCCCTGGTGCTCAGTGGAGTCATTAAACTCTGGTCCTGCCACCTGGAAAGCTTTTTCTGTGTCATTCTAGCTCCACGAGACACACCCATTCAGCCCAGGGCACTTACCTGTGCTGTTCTGTCCCAGATACAGAGGGCTTAACAAGAAAACCACCCCCAAATGCTTAGCCCTTGAGGAAACATGTAAATAGTGTCTGCAGATTAACAATTTGTAGTCCCAATAAAGTAGGAACAGATGGTAACAATAAATAGACAAACTGAGCACAGAAACGGGTGTAGCTGCACCTAAGTGCTCATCTTGCCATTTGTCTTGTGCCTAGAGCTGTGCAGCTGACTCTGGATGATCTCCCTGCTTCCTGTGCAAGGTGAATGCAGCATGGCTAGCCTGGCTCTCCATGTGATGCCTGGTGTGTTCTCTGAATCACGGCAAGGTAGCTGGGAGGCAGCAGGCACCTGACCTGGAAGCCGGGGGTCACCTGGGGTTGGAGCAAGGGGTACACGAAGCTCCCGTTGTGGGATCGTGGATGTGCAGGCATGCTGCCAAGGGGGCTGACTTCTCCAACTTCGCTGTAGTCGCGTCCCAGCACTGGGGTGTACTGAAGTGACTCCAGGCTGGAGAGTGGGAGGACAAGCGGGCAGCCTCTAGCTTCTCGGTGGCAAGTCCAAGGGCAGTGGAATTTTCTCTTTGACAGAAAGCCTGGCTTAGAAAAGAGTTCATGTGGGTCCAGCATGTGGGTGTGCAAGTCAAGTGATGTGTGGTTTTCTCCAGTGGCTGGTCTCCCGGAGTGGACTCTGAAGGGACGGGAGACTGAGGGGGGAGTCATCTTTGTGAACTGATCCAAGTGCACATGCACACAGTGTCCAGAGCGCATGGCTTCTCCAGCAGCAGGGTGCTTCGCCCTGCTTCCTTCTGCTGGTGCTGCCTGTTGGTGTGGCCATAAGGATGCACCCATGAGCAGAGCTCCCAGGACCAGGCTAGCACTTGGCATACATTGGGACTTTAGTGTGGGTTCCTCGATCTCCCGCCTGCACAGCTGCCTTCCCTTTCCATTGATATGCCCATGGACGCTGTGTGTGTACCTCCTGCAGCCTGTGTACACGCTCTGGGCCTGACACCATGCACTTCTCTTAAAATGGTGTTGCATCACTGTGCTGTGGCCACTGCCTGGCCCTCAGAGTCCTCTTCTGTGAATTACCTCTCAGTGGCTTATTCTGAGAATCAAGTCAAATAATACATATGAAAATGCTTTGCAACTACAAGGTGACGTTGGTGGTTAAACTGTGACTGTCTTTGTTATTACGTTCCTTAGGTTGGAGCAATGTTCACACTTAAGATAAAAGCACCCCTAATAATGTTAGTAAGTTCTGATTTAATCTTTGGTTTCTCGTCTTCTTGCCCCAGAGTAATCAATTTATAAATAAATGTTATGACTCCTTTATGACAAAGGAATTGAAACAGAGCTTCTTATCTGACACAGACAACTTATCTGTGCAACATCCGCCAGGGCAGCTGGGTGTCTCCCAATTGTTGATCCTGCCTAGAGCGTGGCATCAGCTGAGAAATCTAGACGTTTATGAGACATGAGCCTTGCCTGGGTACGAAGAGCATATGCGCCATTCTCAATAAACTGATTCATTTAAATATATATTAAATAAGAGGAAGGTGGTACGCTTGACATCCAGAGGGACTCAGACTCGCGGGCATTCTTGTCCACCGAGGCACCTTCTCTGCTGGGTGTCCTGCAGAAGCTCCTGTCATGGAGGGTGTCATAGGAGCTGGCAGCTAAGAGTATGGGAAATGCCAAGTGGGTGTTGGGCCCCTGAACATTGCAGGGCAGAGGAAAGCATAGGACTGAGAATGAGAGCAGAGGAGGCAATGAAGAAAGAGAAGGAATAAAGTGGAAAGAAGAAAGTGGGGAACTGGGGCAAATGGAAGGAAACTGATCTTCATTGAGCACCTGTGTAATTGATCCTTTCAGGTACTCGATTACATTTAATTATCAAACTTATACTCTATAATAAGTGCACTTAGTGTCACTTTTTTCTGCAAGAAAGCAGGCTCATAGATATGATGTGACTTGCCTGAGGTTACAGACTTTAGAAATGATAGAACAAGTGGTTTCCAAGCCTGGAATGTGGGAAGTTGTAATAAGCTTATGAGTGAGTTTCCACTCATCCTGAAGTCTAAGAGGCACAGTGACAGAAGAGAGGCAGGCAAAGCCATAGCATTAGGGTAGAACTAACTTCTTACAGGAGAATTTAAAGCTCAAGTTAATTATAAAATATCATAGTTTAAAAAAATCTTTAAAGATCCAGTTAGTTTCTAGGGACATGTTTTTTAAAAATGGAGGTACTTACACTGATTTGAATATAGTTGAGTTAAAAAATGTGCTATGAGCCTGTCTCTGTCCCCCCACCCTGCTCACATGCACACAGAGAGCCTGCTGGCACTTGTTCTTGGAGCTTGGAGTGTGGGAGTCAGTTCCTCACCAGACCCTACTGGATCCTGCTCTGCGAGTGGGCCCACAGGCGTCTGCTCTGGCCACTGGCCTGCATGCCTCCATGCCCACACAGCCGCCTTTGCAAACCCACTGTGTGATGATTTCCACAGTAAACAGAAGAAGCAAGCTTACTAAATATACTCTCATGAACTCTTTAGATATGTAGCATCTCCAAACTCTTTATCCTTGAAAAATCTTAGTTTTGAAAATTTAAATAGTGTATTACACAGTCAACGATTTGTTGATTGGATTGGGTCAACTATGTGATGTGCTGTGTGTCCTGGGGTCTTGGGTATACAGTGTCTCATGTAAGGCAATGCGAACGGAGTTTGGGTGAAGGTTGGAGGAAAGGACGGACAGTAGCGATGCAGTCACAGACGGGCAGTGGTGTGGAATTCCAACCAGGATGGCGCAGTAAGGTCGGGCTTTGATTTGTCCTTGCCAGCCAAAGGGCTTAGGCAGGCAAAGAAAAAATTTAACAGGAGAAAGTCAAAATACCTCAGTGGTTAAAAAATAAGACCAGTGTCTTGTGTAATAGAAATAAAGTCAAGCATGGAGCCAGTCGCAGGGTTCTAGCTCACAAGTGTCATCAGTGACTAGGGTTTTAGCACACACACAAAAGCACTAATTAAAGTTCTAGGAAGTTGAATGTGACCACGTGGGGCTTCCCTCCGAAATAAATGCAGAGACGCTTCTTCCCCAGTCTCAGCACTGCCTGTCACACTGGCAGACTAACTGAAGGAAAAACAGTCACAGAACAGTTCACGAAAACGCGTTCACTCATAATAATACCAGCTGTTGTAGACTCAGGCTGCGTGATAGAGATGCCTCTCGGAAGGCTGGAGGAAGTGCTGTGTTGGAGGTGAAGCTTTTCATAGCTGACCTTTGAAGCGGCAAGCAAGCCAAGGACGTCCGCTTCTGCTTGAAGCGGTCCCAGTTCCCGCTAGGGCAGTAAGGAATGGCAAAGGCCTGTGACTTCTGTGGATTAGAACAGAAGAAACAGAAGTGACCTTACTTGCAGACGAGAGCATTCTCTATCTAGAAAATTAAAGAGAAGTTGTGAACAAAATGTGAGAATTAGTAAGAGAGTCAAGTTTTTCTTGATTCAAGATAAAAAGTAACATTCCACCATATCAATAAAAGCCAATGAGAAAGGGCTGGAGCGGTGGCTCAGTGGTTACAGTGCTTGCCCGGAGTGCATGAGGACGCAAGTTCAAACCCCAGCACCACCTACACAATGAAGTCTTGGAGCAATGAAGGCCACATGAAAAACTAATAAAATTTGTTTTTTTTTTCTCTCTCTGTCCCTCTCTCTTAAAAAAAAAAAAAAAAGCCAACGAGGAAATGCAGTTCAAAACGTTCCTGTTCGTAGCCATCAGTACTTACTGTAGGGTGCCTTGGGAACAGAACCTCACGTGTGCGAGCCATCTACGAGGCGCACCCTAAAGCAATAGTCACAGCACAGCGTGGAAGGCAGGGGATGTTAATCAGTCAGGGAATAAGGGCTTCTTCACAGATGACAGGATCGGTGCCCCTGTGAGATCAGCACTGGGCAGGCTGGCAGTGCAGGGACAAGGGGCACAGGCTGCAAGACCTCTTTAACCATTTGACTCAGGGCAGGCAGGGGTTCTTGGGCAAGGTGGATAGGCACAGCCCCCAAGAAGGCTGAGCTGTTGATGCCATTCACCTCTCACAGACTTCTGCCAAGGCTACTCTGAGAAGGTGGAGTCCAAGGCTCATGTGCATTGTGGGGTAGGCGTCTTATACGTACATATGTGTTTGTGATAAATAGGATGGTGAGACATTAAAAAGACAAGCGCAGCACCATGGCTGGCACACCTCTTCACAAGGATTGGTGTCTGGGATGAAGGTTTGGAGAGGTCAGTTATTTATGCAAGTACAAGCCAAAGCCTAGGCCTGCAGCTTTCTGACTGTCTGCCCCCAGCACAGGTGGACAGGAACCTGTCTCCAGGGGGTGTGGCCAAGGTACCCGAGGAAGGCATTGAGGGAGATGGGAGAGCGCTGCAGGGAGGAAGTGGGCGCTCCAGCCTGCCCTGCTTCCCTGGGGGGGGGGGGCACCGCAGAGCAGCCTTTCTGGTGCTCATGGCTTGCAGGGCCACTGCCAGCGCCTGCTGCTGTCCGTTGACTCAAATGGGAGACCTTTGTGTTTTGGGGGTTTCTTCCAGGAATATTGCAGTGAAAGAGGAAGGTCGTGAGGTGTCACATGGTCTATTGTATGCCTCCAATGTTCGATTCTTGGCACTGGGAATAAAGAAAATGAAAAACCTTCCTGCGGGTGTGCATGTGCCTGTGAGTGTGCACAGGATGCGGTGTTTCTGAGGACAGTCTTCAAACGCGAATGTGCTGAGCTATTTTTAGGTACCCTTCCTCCCAACAGTGCTGTTTAAAGATTCAGCTCAGGCTGCTAATAGGTATATTTATAACCATTCTGTGAGGCCCCAGCAGGAATGCTGCTGCAGAGGATGCTATTCTTGGAGGCAGTTGCCGTGGTTACCATTAACCCTTTTGCTTTGGAAGAGTCTACCGTGGGATGCTTTGTTCCCCCTGGGGGCTCAGCAGCCTTTGAAGGCATGCATGTACGCTGAAATGGAAACGGAAATCAAGTGTGTTTTATGCTGAAGTAATGAATAAACTCTGCAAGTGAATGGGCAGCTCTAGTGATTAATATTAGTACAGTTCCCCTCTCTTATCCTTAAAAACATAACAGTTTGCAGCTACTGTCCAGCATGGGCATGCTAAAATCATCTTTTGAATTTGAACATAGACAAATGCATGAGAAGGAAGACTCAGTCCCTTAAGAGACATTGTTCCTGCTTCACTACTAGGATTTCTCTAATTTAGTAGCATTGTGATTTACAGAACTTAGTTCCTTTTAATATTTGTTCGTTAACGGGCACTCCACAGCACTGAAAGCATGGTTCAGTCTTGATTTTTCTGGAAGGACTCATGGGTGGGGGTTCAAAACAAACAGAACAGATAGGTGATCTAATCAGCAGACTTCTCAATTCCCTGACACTTTCAACAAACTCCTAACAGTAGGTAGTAGAAATGTCTTTGGGGGATGGAGCGGTGCCTCGGCGGTTATGGCACTTGCCTGGCATGTGCAAGTACCGAGTTCAAACCCCAGCACCACATACACAACAAAGTCTCAGAGCAACGAAAGCCACATTTAAAACTAAATAAAATTGATTCTTTCTCTCTCTCTCTTAAAAAAAATGTCTTTGGTTCTCTTACTCATAAGCTTAAAGTTGGAAGAGGAATTAAATATTTTAGCATGAAGAATAAAGTAAGCATAGGAAAAGTAGGAAAAGATAGAGGAAATGTTCTATAGAAATGTAAAAAGCATTCATTTGCACTGATCCTTAAGGATTAAGGATGATGATTAGGTAGGTAGGTAGAGATGTAGGAAAGGCAGCAACTGGGAAACTGTGACCATGCAGTCTCCTGGGGAAGCGGCCAGGGCCTGAGGACCACTGGAGGGAAGTGGTGGTGGTGACTGCGGAAGGCAGCTTGGGCTTGACCCCAGGGGGCTGTGAAGCCCACCTGAGCTGCTATCTACTGAGGCACTGTGAAGGTTTTTGAGAAGAGTTGACTTGATCCAACCTCTGTGTTATGAAGACAGCTGTGAATGCGGTGGCCAGGCACGGGAGCACAGGAGACCGTCTGCAAGGTACTTCTGGCAGAACCTGAAGTGCAAAGCATTTTCCTTCCTGGTTGGCTTGTAAGAGGATGGTTTCTTGAACAGAACTACCCTTTCATTGGTTGCTGAATGCAGATGCTTTTATGCTCTTATTCAATGCCAGGTGCAATATCAGGCATGCTGGGGAGGCCAGTTATTAAGTCTGTAGGCTGAGAACCTCCCTGGTGGGAGGCGGACTGTTGCTCTTTGGAACCTCTCATTTAATTGGAAGGTATGCGTCTCTGGAAGGAGAGCCTGTTGTCTGACAATTTAATGTGAAATACAATTTATAGGTGTGGAAGGAGTAGTCGGAGGGCTTAGACAAAGGGCTGCTGGTGCTGTTTCCGCATGAACAGAATGAAGAGGAAGGGGAGTACTGCTCCAGACCCAGTGCGCAGCCATGCAGGGGTGTGGGCACCCTCCACATCTCTGCTGGTCATCTTTCCTCTGCCTCCAACCTGCTTGGCCCCTGGTTGCTCCCAGTCCCTGCACACAGGTGACAGGGGTAGGCCCAGGGTGTGTCTGTGATTGTGGTCTGCCCTGTTTTCCTCCCTGTCCCTCCCCTCTGCACCAGACATGTTTTCCTGTAGGGCAGGCCCTGATCTTAGTTGTGTGTCCCCATTCCTAGACGGGACTATTCCTTATGATAGGTCCCAGTGCATGTAGAACAATTGAGCAAATGAAAACTAAGAGACTAATGGCTTTTGATGGGGTGGATTTTTAAAATGATTTATTAAGAATTATTTGGAGGTGTAGATTTAGCTCAGTGATACAGCACTTGCCTAACCCGCATGAGGTTCAAACCCCAGCACTTGGGTGGGCAGGCGGGGTATTTATTTGACATGCCAGAAAGGTCTAAAGAGTAATATACTGATCATTTGTGTATCTACTGCCCAGGTTCTGGGATGGATTCCTTTGAAATCCCTGTGACCCAGCACCCCATCCAGGCCCTCCCTCCCCCACTGGGGTAAACTGCAGTCTGTATCGAGACGCTCATAAGCCCATGTGGCTCTCTGATTCTAAACACTGACACTCGCCTGACAGTATCCACAGTGACTTGCAGATTTCAGCTTCTTGTAGATTGGCTTATGTGAAGTGGGGAGGTTACAGAGACCAGCTTCCAGGGCATCAACAGGCAGAGAGGCAAGTGGTTGAACCACAATCCACAGGGAAGGGCCTGGGGGAAGCACAGCTCAGCAAGGGCTGTGATGGGCACATGTACCAGCGTGATGTGCAGAGACTTCGTAGTGTGCAGAGCATGTGGTTTGCAAACTGTTTTCATCTGTATTTGAGAAGCAATCATGCAATATTATTCTGTTAGGAAATTTTACCTTTGGAATATAACAATGGAGGGATTTTCATCAGCCACACCTAGAAACATCCCCCAAAGTCATGAATTTCCATGAAATGGAGGCAATTCTGTGCTTTCCTTTGGGCATCAACTTTGAAACTTAACGCTCTTGAGCTCCGCTTGTTCTTGTCATTTGTAAATAAATTAGATGACTCAGACATTTCAATGTTGTTTTTCTTACCACAAAAAATCAGCACATTTTTCAATAAATCCAATATTATTTAATCTTTTCTTTCATTGAGCATGTCAGTGGACTGCTACAGATTACCCAAACTATGGAACTATGGAATGCAAACCTCTGGAGAACCTTCCAGAAAATTGAGTAATACAAGTTTGTTTTCTCAAAAATATTTTATTTTTGGAAAAGGAGAAGGAGGTTTCCGGGGTTTCCATTCTCTCTAAAGGTATCAGTGCAGGATCAAGGTAACCAAATTCGTAAGTAGGTGAAACCAAGTGGAGGTTTCAGCACATTCTAGAGCACTCCCAGTGCACAATTACCATTGTTTGTTGAATAAAGATGCCATTTTAAAAATGCAGTGTGACTGCTAGAGAGATGGCAGTGTTGATCTGGAGTTGGAATTCTGACGTTGCCTTGTTGGCGCTCACTTTTTCAAGGGGTCTTCCTTGTGGGGTGGTTTGGGTTGAGTTGGTGTGGAAGGTCAGCCTGGGCAGGGAGTACCCTGGCCTCTGTGTGTCCTACAGCCGGCCCCTCCCAGTGGGCGTGTCTCCTTTGGCTTGTGAATGGGGCGTGTCCTACAACCAGCCCCTCCCAGTAGGCGTGCCTCCTTTGGCTTGTGAAAGGTGAATGGGGCGTGTCCTACCACCAGCCCCTCCCAGTGGGCGTGCCTCCTTTGACTTGTAAATGGGGCGTGTCCTACAGGCCCCCCCTCCCGTGGGTGGGGCTCCTCTGGCATATGGACTTCAAAAAGGCAGTGTCTCAGCACGCTGAAGGAAAAACATTCAAGCTGGCGCACACAAGAACCAATGGGTGAGCCCATGGGTAAGAATGCCTAGGGATGTAGCCCATTGCCAGGACCTGAGGGTGGAGGGGCTGCAGGGTTCTTCCAGGTGGAGACACTGCTGGCAGAGCCCAGCTCTGGGCTTGGACTCAGTGGTGCTGCTACTGGCCCCTCCTGTGAGGCCACCACCTTCCTCCTTCTGTGCAGGGTCCTGGGTCCTAAGGATGAGCACCCCTTGGACTGCTTTCAGGGCATTCACTGTCTGTTTGCTGTCATCACCTGGTGGCTGGTGGTGTCCCCATGGAGGGGAAATAGCACACAGGCCTTATGGTAAAAAAGCCCTTGATTGAAATCTTGGGTACTGAGTGACATGAGTGTATGTCACTGAGAGCTCAGAGCCTTCTGGGGAAGAAAGATGGTGCGACTGAGCAGGGTGGTGGGAGACTTAGGTCAGGTCATGTGCAAGGGCTCTACTCAGCCTGGCACTGTCCTTTGGGCTTGCTTTACAAATGGTAGATGTCTGGACTTTCAATGAACTTTTCATTGGATTACAACCATGATGATGCATGCAGATTTATGAGATAGTGAATGCTCTTGAGTAACCAACCTTTTGAACACGCTCATGTAACCACCTCTCATGAAGAAACAACATAGGGTTGCTGGGATGTGGCTCTGTGGCCGAGCACTTGCCTAACACACACAAGGCCCTGGCAAGGGCTGGGGTGTGACTTGGTGGTGGTGTATGGGCCTTGCTCCTTTATCAACCTTTTTCCTGAAAAGTGATAGCTGATTGTTACCAAATTCAACTACTATAGATCATTTTGCCTGTTTCAAACTTTATATCAGTGGTTTTATGTATGCTGTGTACTTTTTTTGTAGCTGGCTTTCCCTCACCATTATGTTGATGAGATTTTCTTCGTGTTTTTGCATATGGCAGAATTTTTCCATTTTTTTATTGGAGTGTAGTGTTCCATAGCATGAAGATTTTTTTTTAATTTATTTTTGAGCAACCTTACAAGATTTTAACAAAACAATATAAAATGTGTATAAGATGTGTATATATTCTGGACATTGCAACTGTCCCCAGGAGTGCCCCCCCAATTACCCATAGCATGAAGATACCACAGTTTGTTCATTCTACTCTGATTGGACTTTGGGATTATTTCCTCTGTGTGGGTGTTAGGTAGGAATGTGGATGGATGTTCTTGTGTGTGTTTCTGGTGCACATATTCCCACATGTCAGTGGAACTACCCAATCATAAGCTCTGTAGTTGTCTTCACGAAAGAGTCCTCATGCACCGTGTCTTTATAGCAGGTAGGAACAATGATGAGGACCTAACTCTCCCAGGGAGGGTTTTCTGGAGCTTTTCACAGAATCCCAACAGACTAGGAGATACGAGGATCATGCCAGGCAGAGAGAACCAGAGATGGACCAGGCAGAGGGAGGGAGGCCCACGCCAGGGGAGAGGAGGCAGAGAGGCTTAGGTAGAGGCGGGGAGGCCTGGTCCGGGTGGTGGGGGGTAGGCCCAGGCCCTAGGCCTAGCACTTTTGGGATCAAGGAGCTAAGGACCTTGTGGCTGTACTGTCCTTACCATGAAGCCCTTTCTTTGGCCACCCTTTCTCGAATGGTTCCATTAGATGTCTGAGCCTGACTTTTACCTTAGTGTTACTGAACCCCGTGCTGGACTTGCTTGCAGTTCTGTGAGGCCAAGGGCCAACAAGTCTTGGATCCTGACTTTTGAACACTGCTGTCTGCCATAGGGCTCAGCCCTGCACCCTCCTTGCAGCCCCAGGTCAGGCTATGCCCCCAGCCTAGATCAGCTGACCATACCTCCACAAACCTGCATCCAGTCCTTCCTCCTGTCAGTCCGTCCATCCATCCATCCAAGCTCCTGCATCAGCCTGGTTGCCACTCGCCTCTCACTGTGAGGTGGAGCACCACGCTCACATTCCTGTGGCCTTCCCACAGAAGGCGTCACGGGGGGGGGGGCAGCTTCATTCGGGCCTGAGTGGAAACTCTCGTGGTGGAGTGGCCTTGCTGGAGAGCTGAGTGGGCAAAGACACTGTTCTAGGAAGGGGTGCTGGGTATGGCACCCTTTTAGCCATGCCAGGCCTCTTCACAGCAAGCCCAGACAGCAGAGAGACACCATGTGGTGGACGCAGTGCCCGGTGCCAGCCAGTGCTCCCCAGTGTTGGCTGCGGGCTTGATGGCTGCCTGTTCACATCAACACCGTGATACACTTGCAGACACGGACTTGAGCACGAGACATGCTAGGTATTTTATCTTATTGAAAAAGTATAATTATATTTTTTATAGGTGCAAAACAGACATATCTGGCTTTGAATGCTAACCTGATTACTGTCCTGGACGAAGTGGGCGTGGCACTGGCCTTGTGTTCTCACATACCCTGTGAGAGGGAGACACCAGTGTCTGCGTCGGGGGATGCCAGTGGTCCACCAAGGTGGGGTAGGTGCTTCTCCAACATTATAGGGTATCAGAGGGTCCGAGAGGCCCGGGAGGGTGCAGGCCCTGACCAGAAGGCCTGAGCTGGAGCCAGTGTTGGTGTCCCCACAGCAGCAGGGTGACTGCCCAGCCTTCACCTCTGGAGGGAGCTGGGCTGGGCCCTCTGCCTCTGCAGTGTCATTGGCTCATTGGGAGAAGGGACTCAGGCTGATGAAGGTGAAGCTAGCCTGATGCTGGCTGGGGTGGCAGTGGGAGCATGTGGCTTCTGTACTGGCATCACTCACAGCCTTGTGAGTATGACAGCCACCCAGAACCCCCTACTCGGAAGAGAGGGCATGGTGTGGTTCTGTCCTTCGCCGCTGGTGACTCTGCAGTTCAAGTTGAGCCTGTGAGGCCAGTGTGATTGCTGCGCTCCCCTTCCTTCCTGAGACCTTTGTCTTCTGCTGCCCAGGCCTGCTGGGCTCTTCCCTCCTCCCCTGTGGAGCTCAGGGTCCCACTATTGGGGAATCCAGGCCTGCCAGGGGTGGAGCGCTCCCCCTGCACCTGTGTTCTTCAGAGTGCAATGCAGACCCCCTATGGGCCCCTCGAAGCTCAGCTTTCGCTCTGCTGCTCCCTGCCCATGCAGTGTGTCCTCCGCAGAGTGCTCCTGGGGTCCCCATCTGCACCTGATGCCACGCAAACGGTCACTTGCTGTATTGCTTCTACCCATGATGGAGGCGCAGACAGATTGGTGCTCCCTGCAAGGTTCCACGGACCCACAAAACTCAGTCACTTGGTGAGGTCACAGCTGCCCTGAGGCCTGGGCTGAGCCAGTGCCTGCAGGTTTGGGGTGGGGCTGGCACAGGGCGCCTGCCGTGTGACGGTCTAGGCATAGCGTCTGGCCACCTTCAGGTCTGTAAACTTACTTTACAGGTCTTACTCGCTTATCCTCTGGCGTGTGCTCCCGTCTTGTGGAGCAGCATCCATGCTTCTGCTCGAATGCACCAAGAGGCCACGCAGGTGGCTGACCCGTGTGTGTAAGCACATGGTGACATTCACATGACGGTGATGTCTCCGGTTGACATGGTGCTCAGAATGTGTTCCCTGGCTTGTTGTTTGTAAGCCACACAGGCCTGGTACTTCCTGCTAGGACCTGGCTGCCCATGCCTACCCTTCATGGCTGCTGCTGTTTAAAGCCCCTGCTCGAGGTGCTGCTTCAGGCCAGAGTCAGCCTTTGTGACTTGTTTCTGTGTTCCCCAAAGGGTCTCATGGTCGTTGCCTGCAGGTGCTGAGCAGTAGACGTGTGTCCCTTCTCACTATGGACCTGCGACCATGGTGCCCCCAACTGTGGGCTCAGCAGGCACTCAGTGGCCAGCCACATACTGCTGCTGTCCTGTTGGGGAGTGAAGCCCTAGGACCTCTGTCAGGTTTCCTGCTTCTGTGCGGCCTCACTTTGCCTAGCGGTAAACCTGGTCTGCCAGGTCCAGGGCTTCCCAGGGAGCCTCTCCCCTGCCTCGCTGGACCTCAGCCCACCCACGGCCTCTGCGGGACCCAGTGAGCATGCCTGGCTTCCTCCCCAGACTGCCAGCCTCTTAGGGGCAGCAGGGTGTAGGAGCAGAGCCTTTCTCCCTTCCACCCGAGCTGGCCGCGGGGAGCTCCTTGGCAGTCTCCTCTTTCAGGAAGCTGTTCATGCTGGGTCGTTTTATCTCTTGCCATGAAGTGTCTTCCAAAGCAGACCTGACTGTCCCTCTTCCTTCACCCACTCCTGGTGGGCTGAGGGCCAGCCTCCTTCCTGCTCTGCAGCCACGCCCACAAGCCCAGCTCCGCTCTAGGTGCAGCAGCGCCTCGGAGTTCTTGCTTCTCCTTTTAAAAATCTTACTGTGACATTTATAAGACATTTTAGTCATTTTTACATGTGCAATTCGATAGCATTAATTACATTTAGAATGTTGTACAGTCACCCACCACCGTTTTCAAAGATTTTCCATTTCCCCAAATAGAAAGTGTTCCCATTAAGCAAAAGTTGTGATCCCCCGCCCTCCCAGCTCCTGGCCACTTCCAGTCTACTTTCTGCCTCTATGAATTTGTCTGTTCCAGGCTCTCCTTACATGAGCAGCCAGACGCTATCAGTCCTTTGTGTCGGGATTTTTCACCAGGCACAGTATCTTGAAGGTTCATCTCCGTCGTACCATTGTACAGAATTTCACTTTTTCTGGCTGAATAATATTCTCTTGCATATCTTTAGAATACTAATTTATCCATTCTTCTATTGGTGGATGTTTGGCTTATTTCTACTGTTCTACTGTTAATCTGGTGTGAATGATGCTGTAGTGGATGTTGGCACATGACTGTCTGAGTTCCTGTTTTTGATTTTTTTTTTTTTTTGTATATACCTGGGAAAGGATTTTTTAGCTATGGTAATTCTACTGTTAGTATTTTGAGGATTCACCAAGTTTTTGCACATTGGTTGCACAATTTTGTATTCCCTGAGGAATGTACAAAGGTGCCAGTATTTCTGTGTATTCACCGATACTTGTTTTGTTTTTCTGATCATTGCCATCCTTGTAGGTGGGAAATGGTACCTTACTGTGCCTTGCTTTGTGCTTCCCATGTGACCAAGGACATTGACCATGTGTCACATGGTTTGTAACTTTGCAGAATTGTCTGTAAGTCCTTGGTCCATTTTAAAATTGAGTCTTTGAGTTGTAGGAGTTCTGTGTTCTAAGTGTCAAGTCCTTATCAGGTTAGTGATTTATAAATATTTTATCCCATTCTGTACAATGATGATGATGTCCCTTCATGCACAAAAATTTTACTTGTGATGAAGTCCTATATATCTGGTTTAAATTTTTTTTTGTTTATTTTTGATGTTGCATTTAAGATTCCTTTTCCAAGTCTAAGGTCATGAAGATTTATTTCTATTTTCTGTTATGAGCTGTATGGTTCTAATCCTTGTACTTAGGGTATTTGTTGAAGAGATTATACTTTCCCCATTGCATGAGCATGGTGCTCTCCTTGAGTATCAATTGACTGTATATGTAGGGGTTTATTTCTTGACTCTCAATTCTAGTCTGGTCTGTGTGTCTCTACTTATGCCAAAACCACCTATTTTGGTTACTGGGGCTTTGTAGTTATAAGATGTATGAGTCTTTCAATTTTGTTCTTCTTTTTTCAGTAACATATGTGCTATTTGGGGCCCATAAGAAGCTGATAAGCTTTTCCACTTAAAAAAAAAAACAATGCTGTTAAATTTTGATGGGAATTGTGTTGAATCTTTGTTTTGGGTTGTATTACTATCTTAGCACTGATAAATCGAATCTATGAACATGGGATGGCTTTCCGTGTATTTAGGTTTTCTTTAATTTTGTTTTATATTTTTTTTCAAGTGATTTATCTCTGGTAAAATTAGTTCTAGGCACTTTATTTTTCATATGCTATTTAAAATGGAATTGCTTTCTTAATTTTATTTTCAGATTGTTCATTTCTAGTACATTGAAATATAACTGATCTTTGTGTGCAGATCTTGTCTCTTGCAACTTGACTGAGTTTTTAAGTTAGTTTTCTTGTGCATTCTTTGGGATTTTCTATGTGTAGGATCATGTCATCGTGAGCATGGAGATTTTTATTTCTTCCATTCCAGTTTGGATGCCTTTTTCTTGTCTAATTGCTTTGGATAGAACTTCAAGCAAAATGTTGAATAGTGATGAGGAAAGCAGTTGTGATGTTCAATTTCTGTCCTTAGGAGGAAAGCTTTCAGTCTTTATTGAATGCAGTGTGGGTTTTTCATAGATGCCCTTTATCATGTTGAGGGTGATGCCTTCTATTTCTACTTTGATGTGTTCTGTTGTTATGAAAGAATGTTTAATTGCTTTCTATTGCTTTTTCTGCATTAACATGATCATGTGGGGTTTCCCCTTTATCATGTTAATATGGTTTATCACATAGGTGTTTAAAAAACATTGAATCATTTTGACGGCCAGAAATAACTTCCACTTACTTATAGTGCATGCTCCTTTTGGTCTGTCATTTGGTTTGACCTCCTAGTATTTCGCTGAGAATTCTTGCATCTATATTCATCAGGAATATTGGTATGTAGCTTTCTTTTCTTGTGATGTTTTTGTCAGATTTTGATATCAGGGTGATGTTGGCCTCCTAGAATGAGTTAGGAAGTTTTCCTCCTCTTACATTATTTGGAGAGTATGAGAAGAATTGGTCTTAGTTTTTCTTCAGGTGTTTGGTTGATTTTGTTAGTGAAGCTGTCTGGTTCTTGGCTGGTCAGAGTTGGAAATTTTTGGGTGATTGGGTCTGCCTGGGGTCCTTTGGCTGCCCACAGCCGCCCTCACCTTCTGCCTTAACATGTGACCGCTTTCCCTCCTCATGGTAGACCACCCTCCGGGCTCATTGCTTGTCCTTTGTGGCCATTGGTGTCCTGAGCATGTTTTGTGACCTGTCTGTCTTGCTCACCAGGCCAGCTTCTTGGAGCTAAGGTCCCTCCTGACCCTGTTGGTACTTGCAGCTCCAAGCAAGCGGGCATCATTCAATTGGGTCAGTGCTAGCTAGAAAGGATGGTAGGCTGCCCTGTGCATGAGGGGATGGCTGCTTGTTCTGTCCTCGAGTCAGCCTCTGCGGTGGTGGGCTTGATGAAGTGACACTGCAGTGGCCACAGTGAAGCCCTAATCTCATTGCTCAGTGACTCACAGCATAAACAAGGAAGATGACGTCAGCGCCTGACTGAAGTGTGGGTGATAATAGAATAATCTGGAGAAGGTTACTCTTAGAAACGTCTCTGGCAAATGAAAACCTCCGTGGGCTTTGAGATTAGAAGTGGAGTCTTGTGAGCGTCCTTTCCTCTATGCACCGCCTTTTCCTGCTTCTGAGCACTAGTACTGGAAGAGGGAGTCCAGAGTGCCCGGCTAGAGGCACCAGTCCTATGCTGTGGGACGTGGCATGCCTTGCTGTGCTGTACTCTGGGTGTAGAGTGGGGGCTCCTGGCACCACCCCAGTGTAGCAGCAGGGTGGTGATGGAGGGGCTCTGTGGTCACACAGTGGGTCCCTAGGTGCAGAGGAGGGGGCCCCTGCTATCACCCCTGTGTAGCAGCAGGGCAGTGATGGAGGGGCTCTGTGGTCACAGAGTGAGACCCTGGGTGCTGAGGTGGGGGGTCACAGAGTGGGTCCTTGGGTGCAGAGATGGGGGGGGTTACAGAGTGGGTACCTGGGAGCAGAGGTGAGGGGTCACAGAGTGGGTCCCTGGGTGAGGTGGGGGTCACATAGTGGGGCCCTGGGTGCAGAGCTGGGGGGCCCCTGATACCACCCCTGTGTAGCAGCAGGGCAGTGATGGAGGTGCTTTCTGGTCACAGAGTAGATGGCGGCAACAGAGGTGTGGCCAGGGAGCCAGGGACTGCATGGCCTGGAGGGTACCTATGTGGAGGAGGCCAGTGATGAAGGTTCAGTTCATGGCCGCATGTCCAGTGGGGCGCAGGCACAGCAGTCCTCTCTGGGAGGCTGGGAGGCTGGAGGGCAGCCGGACATCTGGACTAGCTTAGGAAGGGGCTCTGGTAGACTCTGGGCTGGCCATGGGTGCAGTGAGATGTTACTGAACGTGCTGTGGGGAGGTTGTGTGGGGAGGGGACAACTGGGTGGCTGCGACAGGGCAGCTGAGCCTTGCGGTGCTGCTCCCCAAGGTTCCCTGGGAAGGAGAGGCCCTGAGTTTGCCCTCTGGGATGAGAAGAAATCGGTGCTCCATTCCCTGGAGGCCAGGCCTCTGGGAGGAAGGGCAGGTGATTTCACTGTGCTCTCTGCCCTTGTGAGCCTTGATCCTTGAGCTTGGCTGTCCCCACCAGTAGCAAGAGGTTCAGAGGAATCCCTGTTCTTCCTCACAAGGCGGAGGCAGAGGCCATGTGGGCTGTGTCTGTGGGAGAGCTGTGGTGTTGCTGGTGCAGGGTGCATGGGGATGGTGTTGGAATTTGCGTGTTTTTTCTTCTAAGCCTGGGTTCTCCACACTGCATGTGCAGTTGGGCTCAGCACGTTTGTGCAGGGAACGTGGCAGTTGTGTTGAAGAAGGCTACGCTGCACTGCCTGGTCGTTCCAGGCCTGCAGGACACCCCGAGGAAGAACGTGCAGAGAGGGCACTGCAGTGTTGATGAGAGGACTGAGTACTGGACACAGTCCCAGTGGAACAGTAGGTAGTCACCGAGAAAGTTTCAAAGGTGATTCCAGTTTATTAAGAACACGTAGGAGAGGACTGGAAGCTGCACATAGAGAGAGTGTTGGTTGCCTCAGTGATTCAGTGAATGGTTATTTTAATTTTCTGCCCTATTTTCTGAATTTTTATGATGAACATGCTTAGTAATTTTTAAAAATATTGGAATAATCATACACAGAAGTTTCAAATATAAAAAAAAAGTTTCAGAGGCTCTCCCTTGCCCCACCTCCTAGTCAGTTGAGAGCTGAGAGCCAGTCGTTGACCTGATGCCCTTGTGCCCTTGGGTTCTGTGCCATAGGATCTCTGCAAACCAAGGCGCACCATATAACCACAGCACAACCATTAAAACCAGGAGCTGCTGTCTGGTCCTTGACTGGGACCCTTTCCCCAGCCGTCCTGGCAGTGGTCTTGGGGGCAGCATCTCAGGCCTTTGCTTCACATGACCTTGATATTTTTAAAAGTTACAGTTCAGTTATTTTGTAGGATGTCTTTCAGGCTGGGTTCCACGTTGCCTCAGCGTTAGATTGGGGTTCTGTATTTCTCTTGGGGGCAGGACTCCTGCTGGTCCTGATTCTGATGTCACTGTGGCCCTGGGGAGTAAGGCAATGTGTGCAGACTGCACTGTGGAGCTTCCCTGAGCCCTGTGAGGGCTGCTTTTGTGCCACCCCCTGCTGCATGGTGGTGGGGCTGCTGCGGAGTCTGAGTGGTGCTGTGGCCTGTGTGGTGGTGGGGCTGCTGCGGGGTCTGAGCGATGCCATCGCCTTCTGCGTGGCGGTGGGGCTGCTGTGGGGTCTGAGCCAAGCTGTGGCCTGCTGCGTGGCGGTGGGGCTGCTGTGGGGTCTGAGCCAAGCTGTGGCCTGCTGCGTGGCGGTGGGGCTGCTGTGGGGTCTGAGCCGAGCTGTGGCCTGCTGCGTGGTGGTGGGGCTGCTATGGGGTCTGAGTGATGCCATTGCCTGCTTCGTGGCGGCGGGGCTGCTGCGGTGTCTGAGCTGAGCTGTGGCCTGCTGCGATTAACACACTGCCTCCGTCCTGCTTGTGGAGCCCTACACGCTGCCTGTACTTTGAGAGGTGCGCAGTGTTCTGAGTGCGTCCTTGCTGCAGGCATCAGAAGCTCCATGTGGAAGTCGCCCTCCCTGCACCTGCCCTGCACCGGGTCATCTCTCCAGGCCCAAAACTGGGGCCTGGAGTGTGTCTGGGCGTGGCTGCTGGGTGTGGCTGCTGGGCGTGGGGCCTCTTAGTGGACAGGTGTGCGTGTGTTCTCACATGCGCACGTTTACATCTACACATTGCATCTTGGTCAGTCCCTGTCATTGGCCCATAGGCTTTTGGTGACGCTTCCAGTACTAATCTGGCATGCCTGGATTTGTTCCAAGATCATCTCTCTGGTTGCTCACGTCCTTTGTTCTCAGGAGAGGCCTGGCTCTCACTGTCCTCACATATTCCTACTCATTCTTCCTTCCCAAGTGGCCACCTCCCATTGCCACTGGCAACCCTGCCTTGGTGTGCACATCCCTCTCTTCTGCTCAGGCCGCTCCTTTGTCCCCATCATTTGGTCCATGCCCATTGGGGCCTCTGCCAGGAGAGGTCCTCTTCCCATGGCCACCCCTCACCTAGATGCCCTGGTGCCCCCTTGGGCTGAGGGCCCACACGTGGACACCTTCCTAATCCCCATCCAGCAGGTGCTGCCTGCATCACTTTGCTGGACTCTGGTGCCTTCGTCCTCACCCAGTGACTTCAGGGCTGAGTGGCTGCAGAAAGTTGTTGAAGAAGCAGATTTGGGGGGGAATTAGCTTATGCTTCAGAGGTGACTGGAGGCTTAGAAGGAAGCACTTTCCCTTCTGCTAATGAAAAGTCCATGAAAGTCTGCAGACAAGGGGCCTTGTTAGCCGAGAGCTTATGCCACCCCAAAGTCGCCCCCATTCTGAAGGAATCGGCTTCAATGCCTGTGCACCGACTTTCCAAAGGACGCGCTGACTCCTTGCTGCAGGACTTCCCAGAGGCAGAACGGAGAGGAGAAGGTGCTGCGTGTGGCTCTGCCGCGGAGGGGCCTGGCTCAAGCCGAAGCTCTGCCGTTTCCTGGCTCAATCACGTTGACCCCTTGGGCAGCTCCAGTGGTTCTTGAGCCTCAGTTTTCTCTTGTGTGAAGTGCAGCACTGTTGATCCCCGCTGCACAGGGAGTGTATTCAGGATTCAATTAGGGCTAGCTCCATTTGACTTCTCTCAAAGGGAGTGAATTTGCCTCACCCAGACTCTCAGAAAAAATTAGGAGTAATTTATATCACCCCTGTGTAGCAGCAGGGCAGTGATGGAGGGGCTCTGTGGTCACAGAGTGAGACCCTGGGTGCACAGGGACTCTCAGAAAAAATTAGGAGTAATTTATACCCCTGCCTTTGTCTCCATTGTTGGTCTTTAGCCTGCACAGTCCATTTTTCACTGTGCTCTGCTTGTAGCCCCGGGTGGCAGCAGGTCCACCTCCGTGGACAGCCTGCACCTGCGGGAGCTGTGGTTGGTGTCCATGAGAACTCAGAGATGATCTCCTCTCTCCAGAATGAAACAGGCTGTGCTCTGGCCATCTTGGCCTCCCATGGTCTGACTGAGCTCCACTGTGGTGCTCTGTGCTGAGTGATTGACAAGGTCCTGACCGAGCCCCACCGTG
>PVKS010014626.1:24577-48025 GCA_004027875.1 Aplodontia rufa
AGGTCCTGACCGAGCCCCACCGTGGTGCTCTTGCTGAGTGACTGAAGAGGTCCTGACCGAGCCCCACCGTGGTGCTCTTGCTAAGTGACTGAAGAGGTCCTGACCGAGCCCCACCGTGGTGCTCTTGCTGAGTGACTGAAGAGGTCCTGACCAAGCCCCACCGTGGTGCTCTTGCTGAGTGACTGAGGAGGACTAGGACTGTGAGAGGTACATGTCTTGCCTTTTGTAGTGATAAAAACAAACCAACCGATTGTGAATTCCCACTTCTGCCCCTTTCATTCCTGTTTTCATTGAGCATTATTGCTATTTCAATCTTGGGTTTTCATTTCACAGAAGAAGAGGTGTAGAGGACTCTACACATCTGGGGACTCTGTCCTTCTGTTCTGTCTTTTCTTTGAAGCTCATTTAGAGCCCTCCAGCGTGGGGACAGTGGGATGTATCCTACTATGGGTTTGACAGTTGTCCAGAAGAAAAACATTCCCAACCCTGTGACATCTCAGGTCTGTCACCATTGTTGGAAAAAAGCAGGTGAGCCAAATACAAATGTCCTGGGTCCCATATGCTGAGGCCCTGTCCATAGCTGGCCACCCTGCATGTGTCTGGAGCTCTGCAGCGTGAACCAGTCTGGGCAGAGGCCGCAGGGGAAAAGGTGTCTTTTTTTCTGAGAAGCCAATTTATCTTTTCTCTGTGAATCATTTGGGTGAATCAAGTAGATGCAATGTTCATTTGTTGGTTTATAACTCACCTTGAAAAAGCCACAGTGTTACTTAAACTTTCATAAAAAAGTTGCATTCAGGCTTAGAATTTATGCCTTAGGTTAATCTTCCTAAAAGCAACTTAGCTTTCATGTTCCCAGGCCTTGTTTTTGGCACGATCCTGGTGGAGTGGCGAGGGTTGGAGAACTGGGATTTCAATGGAGACTGGAGGCCTGCGCATGGCTTCTGGCCTGGGAGATGCTTCCTGAGGGGGGTGCTTTCACAGCCAAGGGCGTTCTTTCTTCACTGGTTCACGGGAGCTGTGGAACGGCTTCTGCAGGGAGTGTGCACAGGGTGCGATTTCCAGTGACATCTGAGACTTTTCAGTAAATCCCATTTCAACTCAGGAGGCCAGAGACGTTGCAGGTTTTTTGTTCACTGAGCACTTATTGAACACTTACTCCACTCCAGATGCCATTCTGACTGCCGGCAATGTGGTTGGTTGAGGCACTGGTATCCCTTAGGTGGGAGCGCCTAGTGCGGTGTGGTGGCCCATGACCTGGGTGCAGCTGTGCCTGTTGGCCCTGGTGTCCCACATTAGTGCTGTGTGGGGTGGTGGCCCGAGACCTGGGTGCAGCTGTGCCTGTTGGCCCTGGTGTGCCACATTAGTGCTGTGTGGGGTGGTGGCCCGAGACCCGGGTGCAGCTGTGCCTGTTGGCCCTGGGTCCCACTTTAGTGCTGTGTGGTGTTGTGGCCCGTGACCTGGGTGCCGCTGTGCCTGTTGGCCCTGGTGTGCCACATTAGTGCTGTGTGGGGTGGTAGCCTGTGACCTGGGTGCAGCTATGCCTGTTGGCCCTGGTGTGCCACATTAGTGCTGTGGTAGCCTGTGACCTGGGTGCAGCTGTGCCTGGTGGCATCCACCACCTGGAGGCCACACTTCATTCTTCACAGAGGACCCATTTGACTGTCACGTGGGTGATTTATGTTCACCCCCTTGTCCATCGATTCAGTAGACCCCTATGTATGTACCTTACCCCACCCGACAGTGGCGAGCCCCAGACCCAGCACAGGCCTCCTGGAGCTTCTGTGCAGATCTTGCTCCTTCTGAACCTGTGCTTTAAAGAGACGGTGACGGAGCATCTACCAGAGACGGGCGCTCCACCCAGTGCCTTCCACACAGCAGTGTCGGGGGAGGACTGTCTTTCTATGGTAGTATGCCACAATGTCACAGACACACACCCAGTGACACATTCAGAGAGGCCCAAACACAAGGGTTGTGGGGCACATGTGTCTGGGCCTCTCACAGGCTTGCCAGGTGGCCTTCCATGGCCCTCTGGCCGCAAGCTTAGGGGCAGTCCTGGTGAAGCTGGCCAGGCTGAGGAGGTGCTTCTCTCTGCTTGAGCTCTGCCTAATACACCACCCTAATGAAATGTTTCTTTTTTGTAGAGGACTCCAAGGTGCTATAATTTAGATCGGAAAGCTGCTGTTTTGACAGATGATGTCATTTCTTTGGGGATGTTGTGCTCCTTGCATTCAGCCACAGACTGAACTGAACCTCCAAGCTTTGTACATTAGGAAGTGCATTCCTAATGCGCGTCATGAAGGGGTCTGAATTCCCTGCTGCTGATGTGCTTCAAGCGCACCCTGATGAGGGGTGATGGGCGCTTGGCTGCCTCATTTTCTTGCTTGGAACCTGGCGCCTGGTGCGTCCAGCTCTGAAGTGGACCTGTAAGTTCTCATTAGCCTGGCGGCCACCATCCACCTCATGGTGCACCTGCTTTGGTGGAACCCCCGGCCCGCCTTGCTAGGCCTGGTTCTCGTCCTTCACCTGTGCTCCAGTTGGGAGCCAGAAAAAGCCGAGAGTTGCCCTTGCAGCTCTCTTTGCCCTGAATCCCGTGGCGTATCTTCCTATCCCCTTCCTGCCCCTGCTTCAGGTGTAGAAGCTGAGACCCGACAAGGGCGCCCACCTAGAGAGCTGTCCCTGCGCACATCAGCCCTCCCCGAGGCCATGCTGCCTGGCTTTCTGGTCCCAGGTTAGACTGTAGGCTGTCCCCGCACACCTTCCCAGCCAGCGTCTCGGGGCTGCGCCTGGCTTGTTGCCGCCTGTGTTGCTGTGGCTCTCTCCTCAGCCCTCCTTTCTGTGCCTCTCCACAGTTCCACGGGACTCTTTCTCAGACAGAGCCCATCTCTGTGACCCTCTAGTGCCCTCTGCTCAGTGCCTTGGCCTCTGGGCAGCCATGGTGGCTGCTTGTCCCTGTCTCTGCTCCCACGTGCTCCCGTCTCCCTCCGGCCTGTGGAGGAAGTGGTAGAGATCATCGTCCTCTCCCTTTCTAAGATGTGAAAGTGGCATGCATGACTTCTCCAAGGCCACTCATTTGGGGTGCAGTGAGGCTCTACACTGCTATCGCGGACATGTTGAGGAGGACAGGCCCCTCCCTCTAAAACGGCAAGAGTGAAACCTGAGGACTCTGAAGAACTTCTTTCCAAACTCTAGAAAACACAGCTGTTTCCCTGGAGCCCGTGATGAGGCTCTCTTCCAAGACATCAGCCTGCTATGCAGATAACATTATTGTCACCAAGTGTCCCCTGCCCCCCTGTGGTGGTTACACCTCCCACCCCTCACTTCACACTCTGCCAAGAGCTGACCTTCCTTTCCTGTGGGTGCCGGGGTAGACTTCTGAATGGCTTTGCCATGTGAATGAAAGGGGAGTGTGTACTTTTACTCTGCCAGTGACATGCCAGTCCTTGGCTCTGATTATGTGACCTTGCAAAAGGGTTTTGCCAACATGATTAAGTGAAGGAGCGGGGAGAGGGTCCTGGATTTCCCAGGAGGCCTGCTGTAATCATCAGGGTTGCTGTGAGCTCAGAGAGACAGGAGGAGGAGGCAACGGGAGCCAGAGGCGCAGAGATGCCGAGAAGGCCCAGCCAAGAGCACAGTGGCCTGCAGAGGCTAGAAAGGGCCAGGAACAAATTCTCCTCTGAGTCACCCAGAAGGAACTCACTTGATCTTAGCACTTTGGACTCCAGAACTATGAGATGATACTTTTAAGCCACTAAGTTTGTGGCCATTTGTCACAGTAGCCTTAGGAGTGTCGTGCAGGGTGTGCAAGCTTCTTAGCCGAAGTTTAAGGAGTCGTCGTGAGCATGGACAGTTTTCTTTTGCTCCAACCTGAAGCTGGCAATGTCCTGGACAGGGCCTGCTATGTCAGTCAGGCTGCAGTGGAGCTGGACATGTGCCAGGGCCTGTCTGAGGGAGGAAATGAGGTCTAGGGGCAGCCTTCCCTGGTGGAGCCCTAGTCCTCATCCTTCAGCCGATGCGCTTAGTGTGCCAGCCCTGGTGTGCTGTGGGCAGCGAGCAGACAGCAACCATGCTTGTGCTTGGGGGCTTAAGTCTTCTTGGGAAGATAGAAAATAAATATGTAGCAAATGAATCCATAATTAATCATAATTTTTGATGAGGCTTATGAATGAGAAAAAGGGTGGCAAGGTGGGGGGACTCGGGGGAGTTTGGTGGGAGGTGAGCTGATGCTGAAAAGTGAAGAGAGCCCAACTGTGCAGAAACAGGGCATTGGCATTGTAGCTGGCGGAGGAGACAGGTGTCAGGTCCCTGCGGCACCTGGCGCCGAGTCCTGTGTGCACACAGGGAGAGGCTAGGGAAGGGGTGGGGAAGGGGATGCAGCAGTCCAGACGTCAGGGCCTCCCTGGGGTCAGGGTCTGCATTTGATCTAGAGACAGTGGATGCCAGAGAAGGTTTTAGGCGGGAATAAAATTTGCAATTTCACTTAAGAAAATAGCTGTTTGGGCTCAAGTCTGGAGAGTGAAGCGAGGGGTGGTGGCACCCTAGCAAGGGGCCTTTGCTTTTTCTTTGTTCTTTCTCTCTCTTTTTTTCTTGGTTATGGCCCTGGTGTACATTTCTGAAGAACAGAGAGCCAGACTTGCAACGGCATGATGGACAGTGACCAGTGCCAGTGTATTTGGTGGGGCCATTTCCTGAGATGGGGAAGGGAAAGCCTGGGAGAGGTCAGGCTTGCGAGGACAAGGAATTCAGTTGCGGAGGGATTCACTTTGAGGTTCTGAGTGGCATCCCAGGGGGAGGTGAAAGTGGCAGTTGTGTGGTTATGTCACGCTCAATACCTAAAACAGAAGTAAAAAACTCAGCCTGCAAAATTGCCTGTCTTTCAAGACCAGCCCAGGTGGCGCTTCCTGAGGGACACTTGCCAGCCTGTGGCAGGAAGTACCAGTCCTCTGCGGCTTCATCACACCCAGAACTCTCTTCTGTCTGTGTCTCGCTACTCCCAGGTTTTTTGGTACAGAAGAGGCTTTCTGTTCCTCCTGGTGTTGGATCTAGACGGACAGGGTGCAGTACTTCTAGAGAGGGAACCAGAGGCTCAGAGTGTTCGAATCTCAGCTTAGGCACCGATGAGTTCTGCCCAGGCTAAGGCCACTGCACTCATGCCAGGTGTGTGGACCTCATGACTCTGTGACATGTGCTTGCTATCACCCAGGCTCTGGAGCAGGTTTGAGGTGGCTGAGCTGGGTTCTCTGCCTAGAGACCCAGGGCTGTGGTCTCCTCTGAGTCCAGCTGGGGACAGATCTGTTTCTGAGCTCCCTTGCTGTCCTAGCAGTGAGGGCCTTGGTTTCTACCAGCTGTTGCTGGAGACTGCCCCAATTCTAGGGGTCACCTGCATGGCCATGCCACATGAGGTTTTCCCAGATGACTTTTATTTTGCAGGATAGGGATATCAGGGATTGAACCCAGGGGCACTGAACCACATCCCCAGCCCTTTTTATTTTTTATTTTGAGACAGGGGTCTCACTAAATTGCTTAGGGCTTTTGGTAACTTGCTGAGGCTGGCTTTGAACTTGCAATCTCTGGTCTCAGCCACCTGAGCTGCTGGGATTATAGGCCTGCACCACTGTGTCCAGCCCCAGATGACTTCTTAAGTCACTTTGGCAATCACATGCATCCTGTCATGCACAGCCAAGGGGAGTGTGAGCACCAGAGGATGGGAACCTTTGGAGGCTGTGCTACCCAGACACAGGGCTGTGTTAGATAGCCAGAGCTCTGCAGAGGAGGTCTTCAGTAAATGATGGCGAAACGTCAGCCCCTGGTTTCCATCAGAGGGACAGGCGTGTGATCACGCAACATCTGTGCCCTAACCCAGGCAAGAAGCCCAGCTTGTATCTCTTGAATCCATCCTGCCCCAGCCTGCCACTTCTTCCTGGGACCCTTCTGCTCCGGCCTCCTGCCTTGGTCAGGCCCCACCATCTGTCTTCCTTTCCTGCCAGTCTCCTCCTCATGGAAATCTGACTGTTCATCCCCATGGATTGGGAGTCAAATCCAACCTCCTATACCAGGCCATGTGGAATCTCCCGTACCCCTGTCTCCAGTCCTTTCTTGACACCATCCCTCTTGCCTCTCGGGGTCCAGCAATGCCAAGCCTCAGGTCTTTGTCCCCAGCCTGTTCCTCCCTGATAGGTGCCTCTGTGCCCTCCTCATCTGACTTTCTATGCAATGTGTGCCTGGAGGATCCCTCCCTCTCCTTCTAGACACCATCCACAGTTCCTGCCAGTCCTCTGCCTGCCGCAGGATGGGCCCCCCTACTTGGTTATACCATGGAGTGCCTGGTGGGCTCGCTCATAGATCTCAGCATCTCGCACGGAAATTCAACTTTGTTCCTTGAATTTTTTTTGGCATTCACCTCTGTGATCGTAGAATCTTCCACATACTCGTTGATAGCATGTTCTCCATGCCTTCTGATGAATCAGATGGGTGGATGGGTTAGGGTGTTGCAGTGAGGCTGCATGGAGCCGAACATCTTCGAAGCAAAATCTATTTGAAGTTCCTTTCCAGGAGAGGCACTGTATTGTATTGATTCACTCAGAAGCTTGCAGACTGGGGAAATGCTGACAACCTCTTTTTCCAATTGCTGGAGAAAGGAGCTGGCAGAGTCCCTTCTTCATTCATCGTTTCCACTTAGGTCTGACTGTGCTTGTTTTTCTGGTAAATAAGGAAATGAAATTACACCATACTTTGAGTTGAAGCGATTTAATTTGGAGTCCAAAGTTGCCTTAATTTCTGTTTTGTGGATGTGTACTGCGTATTATCTAATTCAGAAGCTGGGACCGCATGCTGCTTCCTCTTTCAGGATCTGCCATAGTGCCTTAGACCCGTGCTGAAAGCATAGCTAAAGCCTGGGGTTAGCTCGGGACCTGGGTCCCAAGCAGTGCTGTGTATCAAATTTGTCTTCAGCTACTTCTTGAACATATACTGACACTAGTTCTGTGAAGTAGGCATCCAGGAGTCGGAAGAGACTTGGAATCCAGGAACACAGTCTTTTTGGGGTGCCACTGTGGTATAGAAAGAGGTGCTGGTGGAGGTGGCCAGAGGCAGGCACTCTGAGGAGCTTGGGTGTTCTGTGGGAGCCCAGCTGTGGGGAAGTGGGCCCTTTCTGGCTTGTGGGAACTTGGAAAGTTTGAGACCCCGTGGTGTGAGCTGCCTAAGCTCCTGCCTTCGCTGTCAGTCACCCTGCTCAGGAGCCATTACTGGGCTTCTTAGGCTTGTTTTTCTCACCCCTAGGATGGGTGTGGTACCATCTCCTGGGACACAAACATGCCACAACTGAGCCTCCAGGGACTGGACTTGGACTCATGAATTATGTGGACATAGCCCTGAGGGGACAGTGGGATTGTGTGGAGGGAGGAAGGGCATTGCAGCTGGAGGGGCTGGTGTGGGCCTGGGCTGTGGCCCGAGACACTCCTGCCCCTGCCTGGTGCTGGCACTGTTGGTGGAACAGTGACTGGCAGATGTCGCTGTGCATGCAGATGCCCTGCTTCGGGTCCTTTTGTTCAGCAGTCCTTCATCCTGATCCCAGTGTTTTTAGGTGGTGACTAAAATCAGTTCGAGTTGCCTGAACTCTAACCAGATGAGGACCCTGCAGCCCATGTGCTTGCTGGTTGCAGGATGACACTGTGTGGGGTCCTCTGACTGGTGTCTCTGCCCTCCTCTGCACACCCTGGTTCCCCTCTCCTCTCCCATGTTCATGCTGTGACTCAACTGTGCTGGCCTGGCTTTGGCTTGACATTTGACTGCATCTGGAAGGGGCCTAAATCAAGACCTGACCGTAGCTGACAAGACTGCTTTCAAGCTATCTTAAGCGAAAGAGGGGCTGTGTTGGGGAGGCCCTTGGGAATGGATCGTGTGGCAGTGCCCAGCTGTGGGCAGCACCATGGACTGGAAAGTGCCCAGAGACTGCCTGCGCCAGTGCACTCTTTCTCTCTCTGTGGTTTCTTGTCCCTCTGTTTTTTTCTGGTCACAAGCTCCTTTCCTCTTCACACCCTGGTCCCCAACAATGCCGGTCCCAGTCCCAGCACACATTGCAACAGGCAAAACAGCTGCCCTGACCACTAGGTGCTCTCAGCGCCTGGAAATGCCAGGCTTCCAGAAGGAGCCTTCTTGGCCCAACTTCTGTTTCATGTCCTTCCCTGGTCCTGTCACAGCAGGCCAGTGCGACCTGAGCCCATCAGTGATATACATGGCTGCCAGTGGCCTTTCCTGGTGCAGAGGGCAGTTTGTAAAGAGAGAGACCCCCGTGGACTGGGCAGAATAAAGGGTGTACCTGTTACAGTGCTGGCTGCTCTCTGGACCCACTGGACACCCTTGTAGGCCGTGGCAGCTTCAGCATTCCTCAGCCCCCTCCAGTGGCAGGTGTGGCTGGGTTGTGAGGGTCCACTGTGTATATTTCTGTCGCTGCTCTCTAGGAGCCGGGTGGAATCCAGCTACACCTGTACTCACGCTGTGTTTAAGCCGGTCCTGGGCTTATCCTCCAGTTCCCATTCCTGGCTGCTGGCTGTGCTGTGGCCCTCCAGCCAATAGGGTCCCCACTCCCTGCTGGTGGGAGGTGCCCACATACATTGCACAGTGCTGCACCCCAGCAGGTCTCAGGATTAACCGATCATCTCCGTTTCTCTGAAGCTTTCTGGGAAAACATGTTTGCATGGGTGTTGTGAGCTGTGAAGTGGAGGTATAGACATGATTTGGAGTCCCCAGTCGTTGTCACCAAGGTCAGTGTGGATGCACTGTTGGTCTCTGCAGGTCTCAAGCTCTTTGCAGACAATGGACATGTGATGTTATAGCGACAAGTACAGGGCTGAAGCAGGATCTATTTTCCAGACCCTTCTAAGAGAAAGGGCATCCAGCCTGCTTTAGTTGGCCCCTGAGCTCTGTTAGGCCACCTGTTAGAAGCCCATTCGCTCCAGCAGCTTTGTCCCTTCACCACTAGGCTTTAAATACAGCTGCATCGAATGCCTCGCTGTGGTTTGCATAACTGTCCCCTCCAGCTTATGCTGACTTTATCACAGTGACAACATC
Source organism: Aplodontia rufa (assembly GCA_004027875.1). Classification (NCBI taxonomy): domain Eukaryota; kingdom Metazoa; phylum Chordata; class Mammalia; order Rodentia; family Aplodontiidae; genus Aplodontia; species Aplodontia rufa. The sequence continues at coordinate 33,644 of PVKS010014626.1, forward strand.
GCAGTGCAGTAAGATAAGCTAGAGGTGGGACCCACAAGAGAGGCTTAGGCTGTGGGGCTCCACTTGGGGATGGGCCTTCCCACCATGTGAGGATACAGCATTCCGTCCCAGCCTGTGAGGTCCCATCTGGAACTGAGAAGCCAGGCCCTAACTTGCTGGCACCTGACCCTGGGCTTCCGGCTGCACAGCTGTGGGCCAGTGCATTTCGGTTTCTTGTAAGTGCCCTGGTTTTGGGGACCTTGTTGCAGCAGTATAAAGTGGACTAACATAGGCCTACTGTGTGCCTGCACATCATGTGCATCTGGGCATTTTTATCGTCCTGTCACTTATGAGTCGTAGCGAGTGATAGAGACTCGCAGAAGTGCAGGCTTGCGACCCTCCCCTCCCACTGCTCCACAGGAAGGGGTAATGCTCCTGTGCAGCCCTGTGGCCGTCAGTTGCTTGGGTGTGGCTGGGGGTGTGGAAGCCGGAGCTCTGGCCGCTCAGCCCCTGAGCCTCTGCCCCGCTCCAGGCAGTGTCCGGTGGGTGAGGGGGGCTGCCGACTCTGGAAATGACAGATCTCTTCCCTGCCCTATGCCTGTCAGAGAGTGCAGCCCAGAGTTGAGCAGCGCCTGGGGGAATCCATACTCACAGACGAAGCAGGCATTTATTGTCTCCAAAACCACAGTGTTAGGAATCACTTTTAGTGCTCAAGAGATATATGTGACTTTATAATGGCCTCCTAAAGTCCGTGGGTCACTGGCATCAGCATCAGTAAAGCAGTGTCAACAGCACACAGATGATTTATGGTCTCCCTGAGGTTCCTCGAGCCTCTGGCCTCTGCTCCAGGGGCCATAGTGAATGTGTGGCTGGCTGCTGCCTGGACTATTCTGAGACCCTGGCGAGGAGGGCACAGGTCAGATGCAGAAACAGCCTGGCTTGGGGTCTGAGGTCGCTCCTTTCAGGTTTACTGCCTTCAAAAGTTGCCCAGGGTTTGTTTGAGCGGGTGCAAGATAAAGCCTCTCTATCTCCTGCAGCTGCCAGTGTGCTCTTCATGATGGGGAGGTGGATGGGACCTCAGGCCTGCTGTAAGTCTTCTTGCCCTTCGCCCCTCAGAGGTCACTCAGCCCTGGGAGCCTGTGTTCTAGACACCTCCTGGCTTGGACCTCTGCCCCTCTGCTTGGAGCAGCCTTTCTCCCCTCACCCCTTTCACACCTGTGAGCTCTTCAGACCCTGGCTCCATGGCACTTCTCTGCCCTCTTTCCTTCCCCCAGGAACACCTGAGCTCTCCATCTGCCCTGTGCAGGTGTTCAGGGTCCCTCGCCCTGCTCATGCTCTCTCCAGGGCCGATGGGTGCACTACCTGCAAGTGAGGGGTGGGTTCCTTAGCCTAGTCCTGGCTGGGAAGCCCCGTGTCCCTCCTCCTTGCCCTCGCCCTGGCTTTCTTGCTGCAGCTGCACACAGTGGCTAACGCAGGATTCCTTTCACCAGGAGCCACCCTACCATCCATGGTCCAGCTGACTCTCATGCTCTGCGCTCTTGCGTCTTTCTTTGAGGCTGTTAGGACTTGCATCACCTGGAAGCAGCATTATTTCTGAGTCCTCAGCAGCCTCCGCCCCCATCTTATCTCCACCTCTTTCCCTTCCTTCTGCTTCCACATGCTTTTTCTGTGTCCCCCAAGGCTCTGTAGGAACCGGCCACCCTCCCCTCCTATATTTGATGCTCATCAGGAGCCCTTCACCCCCTTTAAGTCTTGGATGTAATGAGAAAGCAATCTCAGAGCGAAGGCCAGGCCGCAGTGGTGGATGGCCCCAGCACCGCTCGCCCTGTGCTGGCATAGAAGATCTTACCGTGCAGCCCCAAGGATGGCCACATTAATGTCATCTTCTTGGTCACGCTTAACTCAGATTTTTGCGGGTGAGAGCAGTCAAGTTAATGACATCACGGTAACGGATCTCTAGGCTGCATGGCCCCAAAGACCTCGTGTCTCTTGCTGTGTCAGCATTTGCTGCTAGGAACACCTTTTTGTGGGGAAGTGGTTTTGTTCTTGATCTTTTAATGCTTATTAACATGTTCTTAGGCAGAGGGGCATTCAGTGTGGACAGACTTGCCCGTGGGTGAGCTGGGCTTCGCATTAAGTTGCTCCATGTTGTCAGGGCTCTCGCGGCAGGACGCACAGCACCTTGAGTTTAGGTCCAGTTGAGAGTAGAATTGAGTCAGCATTAAGGGTGGCATCATCAGTAAGGGTGGCAGCAGGGACCTGGCTCAGTGCTGCTAGTCCAGGGAAGTGTGGCCATGCGGTAGAGTTGAATTCATTCCTCCCTGGAGCTGCCTCCTGCCCATTTGTGTGTCCTGCACCCCCTCCTCCACTGCTTGCAAGGCCTGCCTCTGAGCAGGTGACCAGCTGTCCCTTTCAGGGCGTCTGTTCCTGCCCCAGTGAACATGGAAGCCAGAGAGAGCTCTTTCTTTATCCTCAATACAGAAAGAACCCCCCACATTCTGCTGGTTTAGACAGTCCCTCCTGCCAGTGAGTGGTGGTAAACACCTGTGTCACTTCAAATTCCATGCAGGTGAGCTGGGGCCGGCACTCTTGTGTGCTCCTGCCAAAGGGGGCCGTGTGGAACCTCCTGCAGCGACATGTGGCTTCTGTGGTCCTTGCTGATGGTGTGCCCTCAGACGTGCTCCTCACAGCCCCATGTTCTCAGAGGCTCATCCCCATGCCCGTGCCCTGGTGCTTTCCTGGTGCTCCATGCCACACAGCACCCCGGGCCCAGGACGGCACTTGGTCTCATTCTTCCTGAAAGAAGCTTCTTTTGGGTGGGAGTCTGTGGCCCATCTGCTGTGCCTCCTTATCTTTCTCTACACACCTCTCAGCTCCCCAAATAATCCTAGCCAGGACCCCGTTCCTAAAATAGTCTCTGATATATGGATGCTCAGTGAATTGTAGATGACTGCAGGAAGGACTAGAAAGTAATAAATATGAACAACCGCGGACGATCATGTTTTACTGTTTTAGATGTCAAGGAAAGAGGAATGTTAGAAATGAGGCAAATGTCTGGGATCCCGCAGGTGCTGGTAGAAGAGCTGTGGACCCCTGGGTAAAGACCTGGTTGGAGCGGTAGCTCACGATCTGCATGGCTACCTGCTAAACGTGGGGCCTCTGTGCAGGCTCTGTCCACCTGTGAATGAGACTGTCCAACAGGGTCTTGAGGCTTGAGGACCTTGGCAGTGTCCCCACAGCCCTGCCCCGTGGTTCCTTCTACTGAGCCTGGGAGCTCAGAGAGCTGTTAAGATGACTAAGAATGAGGCATCACAGCGTCCAGATAATTGCTGTCTCCAGCATTGGGATTCTCAGCTTCCTTCTTGTGCCTGGAGGCAGAGTGAGTGCAGCTTCCCCTACCTGCCTCTGGGTATGCAAATAACCAGGGAGATAAAGAAGGGCTACCCAAAATGTGCTTTTCTAGAGAGAGCTGTGAGTCTTTCATGAAAAATAAAACATTCACAGCTCTCTCTAGGACGCTGCTGAGTCCTGCCGTGCCAGCCAGTGCTGAGCTTCCTGCAGGAGTCACCTTAGTAAAGTGTCCCTTTGATGGGCCATGGCTGGATACACAGGGAAAGCTTGCTTTTCTTCAGAACCACTTGGAAGTCATCGATGTTTTAAGGAGTTTTACCTGCCCATCTTTTCCGTATGTTAATCTATCCCATTGATCGCTTTTTGGAGACAAAGTGTCTCGCCTGGTTCTTACCAGGGAGTCACAGTACTGTTATCAGTGCCTTTCCTTTTCTACTCTGCCTGAGTTTTGAAGAAAGTTCCTGGGTGTCCTCACCCATGTACTGGGACTCAGTCAAATTCCTGTTGCCTGAGGTGGTGAGTGTGTGCGGTCAGACTTGGCGTTTGAGGACAGGCTCAGGTGTCGCATCTTCAGCAGGTGTCAGGCTGTTCCAGAGCACCTGCCCTGCCCCGTGCTCTTCTGGGGCGTTCTCTGCTCTTGCCCCTCCCCATTCTAAGCTCCAGAGGTGGCCACGCTCAGATGACTGGGCACAGTGCTCATGGAGCCAGGGCCCCTGGCGCTCAGCGCAGCCTGGGAGGAGGGGCAGGAAGAGCCTTAAGGTGCACACAGACCAGGTCCACAACTTGAAAAGGAATGCCACAAGGTCAGAGGGGTGGCTGGGGACAGCTGAATGAAGGGAGTCTTCCCAGGAGCGGAGGCATTCGCAGTGTCACTGGCCCGCCTCTTGGACCGGCAGCAGTGGATAGGGAACACTCCCAGCATGTTCCACTGAAGGCGTGAGTGTGAGAGCGACACATGGCTTCATGCCGCCTCTGCCAGGCCTCTGAGGACTGTTGCCAGTGTTTTTCAGTCTAGGGCACATCTGGTGTCCCTGAGTGGAGCACAGGGCTCCCATCACCTGTTTTGATGCTGTCACGTGGGAGAGGCTGTGGGTTGGCAAATGAGGACACGGGTGTTCTTAGAGGGTTAATGACTTGTCCTTCAAGGACCCTTAAGTCCTTTTCATCCCACCTACCACCCTCTGTGCATATATACAGGCGTGGTCTAAGTTAAGCTCCTGTTGTCTTATCTGAAATCTTAACCCTGGAGGCCTGCTGGGTGTGGAGTTGGCCTGGTCCCTTCCCAGGTGATCACTGCCCATCTTGACTAGTGACGGCCTCCTCAGTGACCTCCTCTGGGCCATCCGTGTGGTTCTGGAGTAATGCTTGGTGCTGTCTTCATCTCATTTGCCACCTCTCCCTGGCTCCTGGTGTCCCCCAGGGTGTGGCGGGGTGCACAGCTGTCTAGAGGCAGCTGTTTCTTCTTTTCCTTATTTCAGGAAGCCTGTTACTTAGTGACAACACAATTCAGTTTTGCCAACCCCCACTGGGAGAGTCTGCCGCCCCAACTTGCCTTTGCGTGAGCGCCACTTTGATTGTGTAAGTCTTATTAGAAAGCTCCAAAACTACCTGGAGGCCATTAGGAATTGCATTTGCTTCAGAATTGGAAAGGAAAAATAAAGTATTTGGGGTAGTTACAAACCACTTGTTTTGGTTTTTGGAAGTTCCATATAAATTGAAGTGTTGTGTCACTAAGTAACAGGCTTCTTGAAATAAAGAAAAGAAGAATACAGCTGTCTCCAGTTGTGCTAAACTTCCCGGCTATGGGTTGTTTGGTCAGACGAGACCTTCACAGAACCCCCAAATACAGAACAGAAAGCTGCCGGCTGCTCCACTTGAAGCCACAGGTCCTGGGCAACCTTTAGCCAGTTAATTCCTTGCATGTTGGTAGCAGGTCCCCAGGCACCAGGAAGATGGCAGACTACACAGCACACGGAAACCATTGCCAGGAGGGTGCCATTTGGGGTGGGCAAAGTCTGCCAGCCTTGGTGGAACAGAGGCTGTCTGTTCCGTTCACCTTCCTGGACCCTCACCCCCAGCAAGTGCGAGGGATTAGAGCAGGGCTTAGGGTGGCAGGCAGGAGATGTGTTCTGGCAGAGGTGCCATGCAAGTGAGACGTCAGGGAAGATCTGGAAGGTCAGGTGGATGCCCTGGCTTCAGCACATGTGAGGCACCACAGTGCGGTAAAGGCAGAGACACCAAAGTGGCTTCCAGAAACTGGGCGGGGCACCGTGGCTCCACCATGAGCGGCTCCTCGGGTCAGAGGTGAGGAACAAAGGGCCCAGGCTTGGTTTTCCAATACTGAGTAGCTTATTTGATAATTGTGGAATTTTTCCTCTCTGGGATAACATTTGGGAACAGGGTTGGACTGCATTAAATGCTTGACCCACCTTCTGCGTTCCTCCTTCACAGGTTTATGAATCAGTGGTGTTTAGGTTCGGATAGCACCCGGATGAGGCTCACATGCAGTTTATAGCAATACATTTGTACATGCATCTGCATACACGCGTGCCAGTGTCTGCTTTCCTTCACATTTGGAGGGTGAGTGCCTCTTGCTGCCCATCCTGGCCTAGACTGTGGACACGACACCTTGGGACCTCTCTGCCCAGACTTGGTGCTCATGGGGGCAGCCCCAGGCAGAGCGAGCCCTGCGTTGCCTGTGCCGGTTTCCTGCCTCCTGTCACTCTCAGGATAAAGTCCACGCGCCCCCAGGCTTGCAGCAGTGTCTCACCTGTACAGCCAGCTCTTTTCCTCAGCTCTCGCCGTCAGGCCAGAAGGGAACAATTCTCCTCCCTCGCCTGCAGGTGCTGTGCTTCTGTGCCACCTGGTCGCTCCTCAGCCTCTGCCCCACACTGGGCTGCCCTGTGCAGTCCTCAGGAGTCACCTCCCCGGCAGTACCTTCTGACCTGAGCCCCTTCCCACTTGATGATGCCACCCATTCAAGGCCACTGGGTTGCTCGCACCACCGAGTGCTCCCATGACCCTCGGCTCCCTTAGGGCCACATGCTGTCGCCCTCCACAGTCTCCCCACCAAGGGCATATGCTGTGCTGATCAGCATGTGGCGCCATGCATGCCTGTTGCGCGGGCTGAATTGAGTGTCAGGTAAGCGAGAAAGGAGGATTGGCATCTAGGAAGGACTGCCATTTCTGTGTTCCCGTGGGCCTGACATTCCACACTTAGTACAGCTCCCACAGACTGTGGTGGCTGTAAGACTTCAGAGGAGGGAGCAGGGCTCGAAGGCTGTATCGGGCAGAGGGGCAGTGCCTGGTAGCACAGTGGTCCTTGCTGCCCTGTGGCTCAAGGACTCCTCTGCATATGTACTGAAAGCCATGGGCCACGCCCATGGAAGTCCGTGCCTTCTCTGGAGCCTGAGGCACTGGGGGCGAGGACTCCTATTTTGGACCGTGTCCACAGGATAAGCTAGGTGTTCTCTTTGCCAGGCATGTTGTTAGTTGCCAGGGACGCAAAGCTGAGTACTAAGGAGGGGACAGGATCTATCTCAGCATCTCCATGCAGGCTGGCACTGCTGAAGCCCTTTACATAAGTCATCTTACTTCACAGCCCTGCTTAGGGTGTGGTGCGGCCCAGTCTTTTTCATGGGGACTCTAAGTCCCAACTGCTCAGGTCTACCCATCTGCTTCCCCAAGCACAGCTTACTTTCACGCTCTGACCCTGCACTCACAGCTGCGTGGAGGAGCCCACTCTGCAGCCCTGTCACCCTTGCCATCAGCTCAGCCACGAGGCTGCATGGGGAAGCCTGGCCTGCTCTGGTCTTGTCCAGCAGCCAGGGCCCCATTGCGGGCATTGTGTCCACTCTTCAGAGAACTCTTAATAGTTGGGAAATTCCCAACTATTGACTCAACTATTTTGAGTCAAAAATCAGTTTCCCAGGCACATGTTTATCAGCAGTTTCTCCTTTCTTCTTTCTTCTTTTTTTAAAGAGGGACAGTGAGAGAGAGAGAGAATCGATTTTATTTAGCTTTTCATGCGGCTTTCATTACTCTGAGACTTTGTTGTGTAGGTGGTGCTGGGGTTTGAACTCGTGTACTTGAGCATGCCAGGCAAGTTCTGTAACCGCCGAGCCACCACTCCAGCCCCACCTTCTTTCTTCTTTCCTGTGCACCACTGTGTGCCCCACACTGCAAGCCAGAGTTCATTTCCAGGGACGGGGCCTTGGCTCTGATGGCGTGATGGTCTTTGCTCAGGAGCTGAAGGAGGCAGAGGTGCTCCCTCTGCTGCTGCGCTAACCTTGCTTTGTTCTGAAGGTTGAGTGAGCCCTTGTGACTCACCAGCCCGCACTTTGTCACTCATGTTTCTTTTTGATGTGATGTCATCATTACAAAGTCTACCCTTGGCTGGGCTCCGCCCTTTCCCTGCTCTTCCCCAAGGACAGGTGAGAGGCACCCATCCTGCCATGAGGGTCCGAGGAGTGGCCAATCCTGAGCAGGACAGACCCTCAGACCTTGTGCAGTCTGTCTCCTTCCTGGGGCCTGTTTCCAGGTGATGAGTGGTGTTGCTGGGAGGTGACTGAGGAGCAGAGGTGCACAGGAAGGTGTTGGAGAAAGAGCTGGGGACAGGGCTCCTACAGAGTGTGGAAGGAAAGAAGGTGTCCACCAGTGGGCAAGAGGAAGGGGACCGAGCTTGCTCCAGGAGGGTGGCCTGATGCCCAGAGGGAGCAGGCATGAACAGACGGTGTTGGCAGCCTTTCTAGCCAGGGGCCGCCTTGTCTGTGGAGAGGGGCCTGCATCTTCCTCTGTGAGGTCGGGGAGGTGAACAGTGAGGGAAGGAAGACATCACATCTCAACTGAGGGTCCCTCTGATGGGACCTGGGAACCATCCCCAATGACCAGGGGAGAGATCACGGTGTTAGTGAAAGTCTGGAGAAGAGCTGCCTGTTCAGAATGAATCAGTCCGTTTGTCACTTTACCATGCTTATGGCGCATCTGTTCTGTGGCAGGCATTGTTTGAGCACAGCTGCCTTGTCCCTGTGGGGGGATTATAATGAGGTGCTACTAAAGGACAGCAAGGGGACAGGAGCCTGATGCTCAATGTCTCTGGCTGGAAAAGGGGAGATTGGGGAGGGGTAGAGGCTGTGCACGGGAAGAGGAAGAGGGGCCACCGTGTCCTGTGTGCCAGTGGGCCAGTCCTCACTAGGGTGCGGAGCAGGCCAGCTGCACTGCCTCCTGTTGCCCCAGGCCTGGTGACTGATGCCAGGGTGGTCTGAGACACTGTGTGACGCAGTCTGCTGCTTCTGAATTGGAGTCCTGTCAGGGTGTGCCACAGAGTACTGGCAGGAGGCAAGCTGGGCAGAGTTGGCAGCAAGAGCTCGAACTCCCTAAGTATGGCTGTGAGGACGTGGGGCTTCAGCGCTCTGGAGCAGCCCTGGGAAACGTTCTGGTCAAGACGGGGAGGTTTAAGTGCTCATGTCTGTTAGAGGCCACTGTGGCTGGCCTGGGTCCTGGGACTTTGGTTGCTGGACGCAGCACCCTCCATGGCCTGTGGTATAGTTTTTCACAGCATCTGAAACACAGTGTTCCTGAAGCCAGAGCTCATCTGCCTGCCTCAGAGTGGCTGTACCTGTCACCAAGGCCTCTCCTTCCGTATCAGTCCTCATTCCCACCCCCCGCCCGCTGTTCCACTACTTACCTGCTCTGTCACCTGTGTTGTGTGCACTTACCAGGCGACTGCACTAGTCCATGGTGTGGCGTCAGTCATGTGCATTCCCGATGCCACTCCTGCCTCATGCTTCTCCCCTTTCTGGGATGTCGCCCTCCTCATCTTCCTAGAAATGTTCATTCTTCAAGCCCCAGCCTGGAGGGAAGTTTTCCCTTTGGCCCACAGCCCCAGGCTGCCAGCCCTGTGGCTCCTCCATGCTCTGTGGCCCTGGCATGCCCTGCCATGCTTGGTCCACACTTCTCCCGGATGGTGGCTGGGTCCCTGCATCTTCAGCTCTGGTACAGCACAGGGGGGGTCCCCAGGGTGAGCACTCACATGTTGAGAAAGGAGTAAGCACGCAGTAGCGGGTGGTCCCCTGACTGAGTTTAGGAAGGCCTGTCAATAAACTACCTTTTTGGATATCTTCATTTACATATCCAAAACCATGCCTCTCTCCCAGAGGAGAAGCTGGTGTGGTAGAGGAACCCAGACTCTGAGGGAGGCTGCCCAGGTTCAAGACCTGGCTCTGTCACTTCCCAGCTGGGTGCTTGGCCAGCCTCCTTGACTCTTGGAGCCTTAGAACCTTCATCTGTAAGGAAGAGCAAGGGCAGATATCTCAGACAATGCTGTGCCTAGCCCTGGTGGCTACCAGGAGGATACTTTGTGACTGTGTTGCTGTCATTAATAATATCCACCGCTGACGTGTTTTGACACTTTGCAGGGGCAGGGTTTCCAATAGGAGTACTGTGATGTTTGGTTTTGTTTCTGTGGTGCTGGCATGGAACCACCCTCAAGCTTGCTAGGCAAGTGCCCTACCACTAAGCTATGTCCCCAACTCCTTGACGTTCCTTTTTTTCTGGATTAATTCTTCATTGGGGGGTATAGGATGTGTAGCAGCACTCTTGACTTCTGCCCAAAAGATGCCAGTAGCACTGCCTCCCCCATCAGTTGTGACAGCTTGCATTTTCTCAGGTGTTGCCAAACATCCCCTGGGGTGGGGACAGAAGGGCCCCTGGGGAGAGCCCCAGGTCTGCAGTGTCCTTTCCTTCAGTTCTCACAATTCCCTGAGAGGATCCTGCTGTTAGCTGTGGCTTATGGACAAGGAGACCCAGGCATAGGGCAGGGAACTACCCAGTGACACCACATTGGAAACTGTGCAAAAAGGAAGCTTTCTAGACGGGTTTTCTCAAGGTCCAGAAGGGAGAGATGATGTGCCCAAGTCTGAGTGGCTGGGCAAGTATAAGAGGACCTTGCCACTTGCTCTTTGCTGCAGGCTCCCAGCCCCAGCCCTCCCTGCTTGGAGGTGGGTGGAGCACAAGGTCCTTCAGGTTCCTCCTGCCAGTGGGCTCCGGATTGTAGCTTTCCTTATTGGCTCTGGACTGTGTGCAGTCCTGGTAAGACTCCATCCTAGCTCTTCAGAAACGATTCTGTGATATTGAAATTGGAGCCTCGTGGATGTGGGGGCACAGCGCTGTCCTGCCCAGTGCCGTGCTCTACAGGGGGGCAAATTGAGAGGTTCAGAGCTGAAAGGACTTGACCCAGTCATGCAGCAAGACAGCATACAACACAGGACAGAGCTGTGAGCATCCTCTGAATCCTCTCCAACTCCTGCTGGCTTCTGCAGCCTGGCTTCCTGGGGAGGTGGTCTGGTTTCAGTGTCTCTCCTTCCATTTTTCCTTCAACCCACCCCAACTGGAAGACAGAAACTGATAGGAGCCAGGAAGACAGGAATAAAAGAATTCAAATCAGGAGCACGGTGTGGGGAGGTGTGTGGCAAACAGTCCCCTCCTCATCTGGGTCCCCACTCACCTCTGGGTGTGTTTTGGAGGGTTGGTATTTTATTTATTGTACAAGTATTTATTTGGCTATTTTGCTATGTGCCAGTGAAGATACAGAGTTAAGACATGTATAAATTTTCAATTTCCCTGAAGCCCAAGCTAGCAATTTTAATTAAATTTATATATGTTTATTACATCTGTCTCATTTCTACTCAGAAGTCAGAAAAACACATTAGACAGATTTTTAAAAAGTTAACAGAGTGCTGTAAACTCTGAGAGAAAAAAGTGTTGAATTATATTAGTAATCAGTAGCAACAATGCCAAACACATGGGTTGGTTTTTACAAAGCAGTGTGAGTTATGGCAACTATTAGTGTTAACTGAGTTCTGTTATGATTTGGATCTGCTAACTAGGTGGACACAAACCATATAAACCCCACAGAACAAAAGCAAAGTACTCTTGAACAGATATGAATTTGAGACAATTTGAGATTTAACTAGAGTCAGATATTTCAGATTACTATATTGATATACCAGAATGTCACAAATAAGTATTTTTCCTGGTTCCATAGTCTTTCTTCATACAAGATTTACCAAAAAGTAATACAAAAAACCCAACAGTCTCACTCAAACTCTTAAGAAAGTAGAATTTTCAAGTATATGATAAATGCTTAAAAATATATTTTAAAATACTTTGGGATTTAGGGGTAGAGTGCTTGCTTAGCATGCACAAAGCCCTGGGTTCCCTTGCTGGCACCACAATAAATGGAATGGAATAAAATAGTCTCACTTTGGTGTAAAGCTGTTTCAATCTTTGGCAGGATGCTTTAAAATAAAATTTTAAAGGTTCAAAAAGCCCTCCCTGTGCAAAAACAAGCAGGCGGGAATTTTTTAGCTCCTCTTTGGGTTAGAAATGAGAAAACACAAATTGCCCTCCAAGGAGCGCTCCAAACCCCGACTGCTAGTTCTGCAGCTAATAAAACCAGAAAGGGCTGGAACCCAAGAAGCAGTGTGTCAGAGCGTGGTCCCACCGGTGCCTTTCAAAAAGGGCACGCTCACCCCGATGTAAAGACCCATTCCTGGTGGTCATAGTCAAGGAACACTAGTCACTGCCTGGGTTTCTCACCCACACGCCAGATTAAAGCCACGAATGCCACACACACCTGCCAGAAGCACAGCGTTCCCTCAGTCTGCAGCGCCCTCCCCTTCCAGAGCCGGGAATGCAGCCACCCTGCAGGCCCCGCCCCATGCGCAGGGAGGGCCGGCTTGTGGGCGGAGCCTAGTGTGGCAACCCTCAGGCTTGCGGCAGAGGCTCTGGCCAGTCTGCGCTGCTGCCCCTGCGCCTTGAGGACTTGGGTGCACATCCTTACCCTGGGGATGGTGGTACAGCAAAGTTTGCTAGGTAATAACCCAGCAAAGTATTCTCATTCTGTGGACCATTGCCCTGTGTGGCTGCGTACACATTCTGTGGCTGGGTGGACGTGCCGAACCCGCTGATTGTGCCACAGTGGAGCTGCCCGCTGATAACCCAGTGGGATGTCCTTATGCTGGAGACCATCGCCCTGTACACTGCGTGCCTGAACGAACTTCCGTACCCTCCCGGCAACCGCTTTGGCGTGGCTCCGCACTGATAGATGAATATGGGCGGGTCTTCCAACCCCTAAGACTGCGTCACAGATGTCTCCGCACACCCTGGACTTGGGAGGGCATTTTACCCTGCAGACTGCGGCAAGACTGGGAGCTGGGCGGACGTCTTTATCCTGCTGATGGTGGCGCACTAGATTCCTGAACCTCTGCTACAAGGACCTGGGTGAATGTCCCTCTCCTGAGAATAGTGGCACATCAGGGCTGCACGCTGATGATCCAGCACATTATCCTTACTCTGTGATTACAGTCCTGTTCTGTGGCGAACCGGGGACTTGGGCAGACGTCTTTAACCTCAGGGCAGTCACATTGCCGCGTATGCACACTGAGGATCTGGGCAGGCTTTCCAGCCCTGCAAAGTGTATCACAGTTGCCCCTGCACACCTAGAACCTGGGAGGATATTTTTATCCTGCAGACTGCGGCAAGGCTGTGCAGTGCTGAAGTTTTCCTAGGGATGGTGGCGCACTACATTCATGAACCTCTGCTAACACTCACCGAAGGTCTGGTGGCTGTCCTTACCCTGAGAATAGTGGCACAGCGGGGCTGCATACTGAAAATAAAGCGCATCGTCTTTATTCTGCAAATACAGCCCTATGCCGCGGCATACTGAGGACCTGGGCGGACATCCTTACTCTCCGACAACCGCGTTGCGGCAGCTACGCACTAAGGCATTGGGCATCCCTTCAAACCAAGAAGTGTGTCATAGCTGCCCCCACAAACTCTGGGCGGTCATTTTTACCCTGCAGACTGCCGCAAGGCTTGGAGCTAGGCATATGCCTTTATACAGCGGATGGTGGCGCACTAGATTCATGAACCATTACCACAACGCACTGAGGATCTAGGCGATGTCCCTACTCTGCAGTCACTGGCAAAGCAGGGTTGCATAATGATAACCTAAAAAAGCTTTCTTACCCTGTGGACCGTTGCCATTTGCAGCCGCACACTGAGGACCTGGGTGGAAGTCCTTTCCCTGAGAACTGTGTCACTAAGGAGCCTTTCCCTGATAACCCAGCAGAACGTCCTTACCCTGGGGATTACTTACTGCCCTATGCCGCTGCTTTCGGTTGATGTCCTTACCCTCCAGGATAGCCGCATTGCCGCGGCTGCGCAGTAGGATCTGGGCGGGCCTTCCAACCCAGCAGAAAACGTCACAACTGCATAGGCACACTCAGGACCTGGGAGGACATTTTACCCTGCAGACTGCGGCAAGACTAGGAGCTGAGCGGATGTCCTTATCCTGCGGACATTGGCGCACTGGATTCACGAACTACTGTGACCGTGCTTGGAGGATCTAGGAGGTTATATGCGTGTAGCACATTAGGGCTACACACAGATAACCTAGCACACCATCCTTATTCTATGATTACTGACCTGTGTGGTGGCGTACCGAGGACCTAGGCGGACATCATTATCCTATCGGCAGCTGCATTGCTGCAGCTGCTCACTGAGGATATGGGCGGGTCTTCCAACCCAGCAGACTGCCTTGAGCTGCCTTCGTGCACTCCGGATCTGGGAGAGCATTTTTAACCTGCGCACTGTGGCAAGGCTAGGAGCTGGGCAGACATCCTTATCTGCGGAAGGTGGCGCACTGCTACTGTGCACGGAGGAGCTGGGCTGATATCCCTATCCTGTGTGGTGGTGTACAGCGGATCTGAGCAGACATTCTTATTCCCCGGATAGCTGCATTGCCGCAGCTGCGCAGTAGGATCTGGGCGGGCCTTCCAACCCAGCAGACAACGTCACAACTGCATAGGCACACCCTGGACCTGGGAGGACATTTTACCCTGCAGACTGCGGCAAGACTAGGAGCTGAGCGGATGTCCTTATCCTGGGGACCGTGGCTTAGTGGGTTCATGAATCACTGCGACCATGCATGGAGGACCTGGGCGGATGTCCGTATCCTGGGGACAGCGGCACATCAGGGCTGCACGCAGA
>PVKS010014627.1:0-47887 GCA_004027875.1 Aplodontia rufa
TTTTTATTGAGAAATTTATTTGTTGAACAATCATGTTTTTAATGAAATAATATCATATGTATATAGATTCTGAAGATTAGATTTACCCCCAAGAATGCCTCCCCCATTTACCCACCCTTATCCCTCCCCTCCCCTTCCCAAAACATTTCTAAAAATGTATTAGGTTATATAACATTACAACTTATCCGGATTTAATACGTGATAATAGACCTCCTTTCTCAATAGCCAGGGTCTAATTCCAGCCTCCACAGATGAGTGAAAACATTTGACCCTTGGTTCTCTGAGTTATGCTGATTTCACTCAGCATAATTTCATCCATAGCCATCCATTTACCTTCAAAGGCTGCAATATCATTGTTTCTGATTGTTGCGTAAAATTGCTTAATAATTGAATTAAATGTAAATGGTTTAAATGTCATTATATTGAAAGTAAAAGAGATATTCAGAGTGAAGTTAAAAATATAACTTTGGATGATGTTGTCTACAAGGGACTAACTTCAAATCTGTTGTTGTAGGCAGGTTAAGAGTAAAAAGGATAGAAAAAGATGTATCATGAAATCATTAATCAAAAGAAATCAAGGTACTGAATTAATACCAGAATAAATTAGGGTTTGGAGGAAATCAATTTCCAGAGACAAGAAAAATTTATAAGCATAAAAGAATCATAAAGGGGCTCAGTGGTTATAGCACTTGCCTGGCATATGCAAGGACAGGTTTGAACCCCAGCACAACATACACAACGAAGTGTTGGAGCAACAAAAGCTACATGAAAAACTAAATAAGAGTTGATTCTCTCTTTCTCTCTCTCCATCCCTCTCTCTTTAAAAAAAATAAGAATCATCAACCAAGAAGACATGACAATCCTTAATCTGTATACATTAAATGAAAGAACCAAATAGGTTCAGAAAAAGCAATAAAAAAATGAAAAAAGAAACAGAAAAATCTACAGTTCTATTTGGAGAAGTCAAAACATCTCTCAGGAACTGGTAAAATATCTACATAGAAAAATCAGCAAGGATTTAGAACTCAGATACACCATGTACCAACAGAATCTGACATTTACAGAACACTCTTCTCAACAAGAATAAAATACAAAATTCTTTCAAGTATGTATTGAACATAAACTATGCTAGATCATATCCTGAGCCATAATACAAACTTCAGCAATATCTTTTAAATATAGAACCATACAAAGGGTGTTCTCTCACTATAATGGAATCAAAGTTGAAATCAAAAACAAAAAGATAACAATAAATGTTCCAAATATTTGGAAACTAAGAAACACACTTCTAAACAATTCATGAGTCAAAGCAAAAGAAGTCTCAAGAAAAAAAGTTACAAAAATATATTGTACTGAATGAAGTCAGGCGTGGTTGCACATTCTTGTAATCCCAGCTGCTTCTGAGGATGGCACAGGAGAATCACTTATGCCAACAAGTTAGAGATCAGCCTGAGAAACATAACAATACCCTGTATCAAAAACAATGAACTAAATAAAAATGAAATACTACATTATCAATAGCTGTGGGATACAGCCAAGGCAGTGCTGAGAGGGAGATTTGTAGTACTAAATGCATACATTAGAAATCAGGGAAAGCCTCAAATAAATAGTTGAACTCCCACCCAAAAGACTTAAGAAAAAGAACAAATAAACACAAATCAAGCAGAAGGAAGAAAATAACAAATATAAGAGTATAAATCAATAAAGTTGAAAATAAAAAAAGCAATAGAAAAATTAATGACACAGGTAATTTTTTGAAAAGAACAATAAAATTCATAAAGAACAAGACACCAGAAGAAAAAATATATGTGGTACAAATTACTAATATCGGCAATGAAATAAAGGACTCTGTAGATGACAAAATACAATAAGGAAGTATGATGAACAACTACACCCCTGAATTGGACAAATTAGATGGGATGGGCAGATTCCTTGCAAACTATGGTATATCACAACTTCCCAAATGTAAAATAGATAACTCACATATCATATAGTTCAAAATGTACCACTTGATGACTTCTAGCAATTTCATAGTATACTCGTCTGTCACCATAATTAATTTTAGAACATGCTCAATACCCCAGAAATAAACCCTAGCCCTGGGAAACCACTAATTTTCTTTCTGAATATATAGCTCTACCAATCACGGACATTGCATATTAATGGAATTGTACAATATGTGGTCCTTTGTGACTTACTTTTTTCACTTAGCATGATTTTTTAAGTTTCATTATACTTCATTTCATTCAACTACTGAGTACTATTCTATGGTATATTATGTTTTAATCATCCATTCATCAGTTGAGGAATACTTGGACAGTTTCTGCTTTGTTTTTATTTGTTTTGTTTTTATTAATAATGATGCTGTGAACATTCACAGACAAAGTTTTGAGAGTATGCACATTATTTTGAGAGTATAATTAGTAGTGAAATTGCCAAATCATATAACTCCATGTATAAAAATGGTTATTTGAGGAACTGCCTGCCAGACTTCTCCAACAAAGCTCTACCATTTTACACTCTTCCTGGCAGGATATGAGGGATCCAATTTCTCTAATAACTTATTATCAGCCTTTTTCATATAGCTATCCATGTAGATGTAAAGTGAAATTAGTCATCTGGTGGCTAATGATGTTGAACACTTTATGTACTTATTAGACATTCGTGTATCTTGTTTGGAAAGCTGTCTGTTCAAATGCTTTCTCTAATTTATCAAGATAGTTTCCCTTCTTATTATTGAATTGTAAGACTTCTTTATATATTCTGGGTACCAGATTCTTATCAGATATGTGATTTGCAAATGTTTCCTCCAATTTTGTGGGTTATCTTTTCATTTATTTGATATTTTCCTTTGAAGTACAAATTAATTTTAATTTTATTATATATTTGATTAAGGTTTCTAGTTGTTATACAAACATAAATGCATATAAAGTAACAATATGATACGCATTTGATCCTAAACCATAGTTACCCCCACATCACCACACCCCAGTCTCTTGATTCTTCTATATTATGTCCCATAACAAATATAAATGTGTGTATATATATATATGTATATATATAATTATGAATATTCCAGAGTTAAATGGTTGCATAAATATTATTTGACTTCTCCAGGAGGTAAAAAGTATGCTACATTGTTGATTGTCTCCCTAGATCCCTCCCTATCATCCCTTCCTCTCTCATCCCTATCACCTCTTACCTCCTCTAACCCCCCTACATGTCTATGGTTCCCCTAAGTTATGTGTTGCTATGCCCTTGGTGGGTCCAATATTTGAGTTTGATTATCTTTCACCCAAGCCTGATTTTAGCGTTATTCTCCACAAATGAGGCAAATATTGGACTCTTGACTTTCTGGACTTGACCAACTTTGCTTATAGCATGATTTCTTCCATTGCCATCCACATACCTGTAAAGGCTACAATATCATTCTTTCTGATAGCTGAGTAGAACTCCATTGTATATATATATATATACCAAAGCTTTTGGATTCATTCATCTGGGTGAAGGGCAACTGAATTGATTCCATAATTTAGCTATTGTAAATTGAGCTGCTATGAATATTGATTTTGTTGTGTCACTGAAATGTGCTGATTCTAACTCCTCTGGGAAAATACCCAGGAGAGGGAGAGCTGGGTCATATGGTGGATCCATCCCTAATTTTTTTGAGGATTCTCCACACTGCTTTCCAGAGCAGGTGTACCAATCTACAGTTCCACCAACAGTGTGCTAATGTTCCTATCTCCCCACAACCCCTCCAGCATTTGTTATTGTTTGTATTCTTCATCTTTGCCAGTCTGATTGGAGTGAGGTGAAATCTTAATGTAGTTTTGATTTGGATTTCTCTGGTTATTAGTGATTTAGAACACTTTCTCATGTATTCATTGGCTTGCTTGATTTCCTCTGTTGAGAAGTTTCTGTTTAGCTCTCTGGCCCATTTATTGATTGGATTGTTTGTGTTTTGTTATTGAGTGTTTTTTACTTCTTTGTAAATTTTGGATATTAGCCTCCTGTTGGAGGAATCACAGCCCATGATTATCTCCCATTCTGTGGGTTCTCTCTTGATAGTTTTGGCCAATTCCTTGGCTGAGCAAAAGCTTTTTAATTTAATGGCATACCACTCATCATTTCTTCACTTTAATTATTTCTTTTTGGGAGTTTTATTAAGGAAGTCATTGCCAACTCCCACATCCTGGAATGGTGGTCCTAATTTTTCTTCTAGCAGTTGTATGGTAGCTGGTTTAATTCCTAGTTCCTTGATCCATTTTGATTTGATTTTTGTGCAAGGTGAGAAATAAGGATCTAATTTAATTTTCTACAAGTGGCTGTCCAATTTATCCAGTACCATTTGTTGAATAGGCTGTCTCTCCTCCATGTTATATTTTCACTCCTTTTGTCAAAGATCAGATGTTTAGGTGGCTCAGTGGTTGCAGTGCTTGTCTGGCATGCACGAGGACCCAGGTTCAAACTCCAGCACCACCTACACAATGGAGTGTCAGGACAATGAATGCCACAGGAAAAACTAAATAACTAAATAAAAATTGATTCTCTCTTTCTCTTTCTCACTGTCCCACACTCTCTCTCTCTCTCTCTAAAAAAGAAAAAAATCAGATCTTTAAAGAATTGTTGGCTTTTCTCAGAATCTTCTATTCTATTCCACTGGTCTTCATTCCTATTTTGATATTAGCACCATGCTGTTTTTGTTACTCAGCTCTTCAGTATAATTTTAGATCTGGTATTGCAAAACCACAGGTTTCATTTTTCTTGCTTGGTAATGTTTTGGCTATTCTGGGTTTCTTGTTGTTCTAAATGAATTTGAGAATTGCTTTTTCTGTATCTGTAAAAAATAACATTGGTATCTTGATGGGGATTACATTGAATCTCTATAGTGCTTTTGGCAAACTGGCCATTTTAATTGTATTAATTCTGTCTAACCAAGAAACTGAAATGTCTTTCCATCTTCTCATCTTCAATTTCTGTCATCAATATTTGATAATTTTCATTTTAGAGGTCTTTTACTTCTCTTGTTAGGTTAGTTCCAAAGTATTTTATTCTTTCTGAAGATATTGTGAATGGGACAAATTTGATGATTTATTCTTCTGCACTATTATTGTTAGCATATAGGAAAGCTATTGATTTACGGGTATTGATCTTGTAGCCTGCTACTTTGCTAAATGTATTTATAAGCTCAATGAGTTTTCTGGTGGAGTTTTTTGGATCTTCCAAATAGAGAGTCATGTCATCAGCAAAAGGGGATAGTTTAACTTCTTCTCTTCCAATTTTTTTTTGTTGATGTTCAACGTAGTCTTACATATTGAAGGAAATTGTTACATATTCATGCATAATTCTCTTCCTATTCTTATCCCTTTGATTTCCTTCTCTTGCCTGATTGCTTCAGCTAGGATTTCAAGGACTATATTGAATAAAAGTGGTGAGAGTGGGCAGCCTTGTCTTGTTTCCAAGTTTGGTGGAAATGCTTTCAGCTTTTCTCCATTTGGTATTATACTAGCAGAGGGTTTGCCATATATGGCCTTTATAATTCAGATGAGATCTTTGATCCCTATTTTCTTCAGAGTTTTGAGCATAAATTGGTGCTAGATTTTACCAAAGGCCTTTTCTGCATCAATTAAGATGACCATTTGGTTTTTGTCCTTAATTCTGCTTAAGTGATGAATCACATTTATTAATTTGCATACCTTGAACCATCCTTGTATACCTGGTACGAAACCCACTTGTTCGTGATGAATTAACTTCTTGATGTGTGATTTTTTTTAAATTAAGATATACAGGTAGAGAGAGAGAGAGAGAGAGAGAGAGAATCAATTTTATTTAGTTTCTCATGTGTCCTTCATTGCTCCAACATTTTGATATTGTGTGGTGCTGGGGTTTGAACCCCAGCATGTCAGGCAAGTGTATTACTACTGAGCAAGCCCTCTGACCCTTGATGTGTTTTTGAATGTGTTTGCTAGAACTTTTTAAAGAATTTTTGCATTGATGCTCATTGGGAATATTGGTCTGTAATTTTCTTTCTTTCTTTTTTTGGATGCATCTTTGTTGGGTTTTGGAATCAGAGTTATTTTTGCCTCACAAAAAGTGTTTGGGTAATTCCCTCATTTTCAATTTCTTGGACTAGCTTAATGAGGAGAGGTGTTAGCTTCTCCTCATAATAATGATAAAATTCAGTGAGGAGTCCATCTGGTCCTGGGCTTTTTTTTTTTTTTTTTTTTTGTTTGGAAGGCATTTAATTACTATGTGGATTTTAGTGCCTGTTATTTGGGCTCTTTAGGATTTCAATGTCATCCAGCATCAGTTTGAGGATTTGTATGTGCCTAGAAATTTGCCCATGTTTTCTGGATTATCTAATTTAGAGGAGTATAGTTTTTCAAAATCTGTTCTGATAATTTGTTGGATTTCCATGGGGTCAGTAGTGGTGATCACTCCCTTTTCGTTAGTAATTTTATTGATTTGCTTCAATTATCTACTTCTTTTAATGAGATTAGCTAGGGATGTGTCAATTTTATTTATTTTTTTCAAATAACCAGCTCTTTATTTCATCTATTCGTTTTATTGGTTTTTTGTTCTCTATTTCATTGTTTCAGCTCTGATCTTGATTCCTTCCTTTCTACTGCTGGCTTTGGGCTTAGATTTTTCTTCCTTTTGTAGGGATTTTAGGTGGAGCATAAGCTTATTTATTTGAGATCTCTCCTCATTTTTAATGTGGACACTCAGTGCTATAAATCTTCCCCTTAGGAATGCTTTCCTGCTGTCCCAGAGGTTTTAATATGTCATGTCTTCATTCTCATTCTATTCCAGGAATTTCTTGATTTCTTCTGTCATGTCTTCTTGGATCCATTCTTCATTTAATAGGGTGTTATTCAATCTCCATGTATATGTGTGTTTTCTGTGATGATTTTTGCTGTTAATTGCTAGGGTCATGGCATCATGGTCTGATAGGATACATGGAATAGTATCTACTTTTTATATTTGCTGAGATTTCCTTTGTGAACTAGAATATGATTTATTTTGGAGAAGGATCCATGTGCTGGTGAGAAGGTATACTCAGACAATTTTGGATGGAATATTCTATATATGTCTGTTAAGTCCATTTGTTTTATGGGTTTATTTAGACTGGAGATCTCTTTATTGTTTCTTTGCCTTGATGATCTGTCTATTGGTGGTAGAGGAGTGTTGAAATCTCCCAATATTATGTTGAGGTCCACTAGTGGTTTTATATCAAAGAGTAATTTATCCACATAGTTGAGAGCATTGGTATTTGAAGAGTATTATTTACTATGGTTATATTTTCCTGTTGTATTGTTTCCTTTACTAGGATGTATTAACCTTCTTTATCTCTTCTGATTAATTTATGTTTGAAATCTTTTTTGTTGGATATAAGGATTGCAACACCAGTTTGCTTTCTTGGGCTTTCTTTCTACCTGCTAGATTTTTTTCCATCCTTAAACCCTCGATCTGTGGATGTCATTGGCTGTAAAGTGGATCTCCTGTTAGCAGCATATTATTGGATTTTGTTTTTTGATCCAATCTGCTAATCTGTGTCTTTTGATTCTTGCATTGAGACCATTCACATTCAGCATTAGGATAGTTATGTGGTTGTGGTTCATAAGTCATTGTGCTTTATTAGTGAGTTCTGTGCTTTCTTGGTTGCCTTTTGATACCATACACTTTTATTGAATTTACTGTTTGTTGGTTTTGAGGAGTCTTTCCTTGTCTTCTATCTGGAATTTATCTTTGAGGATTCTTGGTAATGCTTGTTTTCTGTTCATGAATGCTGCCATTTTGAATGTGGCATAAAATATTCTTTTTTCCCCATCAAATTTGGAGCTGAGTTTTGCTGCTACAGTATTCTTGGCTGCATGTTTTTCTTATTCACACATTGAAAGGTCTGCTTCCAGAATCTTCTTGCTTCCAGCTGAAAAGTCAGATGTGATCCTTATTGATTTGCCTCTGAATGTGATTTGGTGTTTCTCTCTTATAGCTTTTAATATTCTTTCCTTGCTTTCCCTGTTATACATTTTGAATATGATGTGTCTTGGTGAGCTTCTCATTTGATTAGGCCTATTGAGTGTCCTGTATACTTCCTGGATGAGCATTTCTGACTCTATTCTGATATGTGAAATTTTTTCTTTATTTCATTGAGAATGTTCTTTATACCTTTTGTTTCTGTTTCTGTTTCGTCCTGTATCCCAATTACTCTTATATTATTTCTTCTGACTTCATCTCCAACATTTTGAAAGTTCTGCTTGTGTTATCTGAGGTTTTTTCTTTGTTCTCATCCATTCACTCAAGCTTACTCCACCTATCTTCAAGGTAGGAAGTTCTTTCTTCCAGAGCTGAAGTTGTTTTCTATAGTGATTAGTCTATGATTAATTGCTTCCTTCACTTTTCTATTTTGAGTGACTGAAGATTTTACTTCCATTACTTTTTCAGTATGTCTATTTCCTTGATAATAGAGTTTTTTGTCTCTTGAGTTTTCTCACTTTGTCTCTTTATTAAATCTTCTTTTAGTAATCAGATCAGTAATATTTATTTCTAGGTTTTCATCACACTCCCTGTCCCTGTGTTCCTTGGTTGGTGAGTTGTGGGCTTGAGGTGAGCCTTTTCTATTTTATTCCTCCTTTTTTATAATCTTCTTCTGATCTTTGAATTGAGCTTCACTGTAATGAAGATAGGCAGGTCTGAAGGTGCTTCTTCCTTATAGGTTAAAGGGTCAGGTCAGACACTACCCCTCTGATGACCACCTTCTTCCAGAAAGCTGCTTCTACCTGGAACCTCATTTTGCTGTACCTTATGGATATAAGTCCCAGACCATTGATTTTTAATCTGTTGGTTGTACTTGTCAGCCTGGTACATTGTAGAAGCACAGCAGCCAGGGTCCTTTGCTGGGTCCTGAGTCTCATGTTGGGCCAGAATGGGCCTACTGAATACCATGGTGGGACCTGGGGTCCTTGGCAGCAAGTATGTGCCCAATATATCTGGACCTGGCATGAATGGGCTGCATCTGGGAAGCTACATACATGGGGATGAGTGGTTTGGGACCAAGGTCTGGGATCCTGGGCAGGGGTGTCATGCACATGCCTTAAGGCCCCAGTCCTGAGATTTGGATCCATACACAGAGGCTGCTCCACAATTTTAATTTTGATGAAGTTCAATTTGTCTGTTTATTCTTGGTTCTTTGCACTTGTGTTTTCACATCTAAAAATCAATGCAAGGTCACAAAGATTTACAGCTGTGATTTCTTCTAAGAGTTTTAGAGTTTCAGCTCTTACATTTAGGTGGTCTTCAATCCATTTTTAGATTTTTTTGTATGTGATATGAGGTAGTGGTCCCATTTAATTCTTTTGCATGTGGATATCCAGTTGTCCCACTTACATGCATAGAAAGACTACTTTAAGGGTTGTCTCTGCACTCTTACTGAAAACCAATTATTTATGAAATTTTTTCCTAGGCTCTCTGTTCTGGTCCACTTACTGAATGTCTGGTCTTAGGCTAGTACCACATTGTCTTGACTACTACAGCTTTCTTTTATATTTTACACTGGGAAATACGATCTCTCCAACTTTGTTCTTGTTTATCTGTTATGAGACTCTTAAATTTCTATATAAATTTCAGGATCAGCTTATATATTTCCACAAAGAAAACTACTGTGATTTTAATTGACAATGTATTAAATATGCATATCAATTTGAGAGTGTATTAGTGTATTATTTTAATAATAGTAAGTCTTCCAATCCATCACTATGGGATCAAGGTCATCTTTAATTTCTTTTACCAACATTTTTTGTTGTTTTCATAGTATGAATTATACATTTTTTCTGTTAAATTTATTCCTAACTACTTTAAGAACTGTTTTATTCCCTCTGTTTTATTCATTTTCATGCTGTTGTTAAATAAATTGTTATTTCATTTTTTGTTTGATATTTGCCAACACATAGAAATGCAGCTGATATAATGTATATAGATCTTGCATCCTACAAACTCACTGAACTTTTTTATTAAGTCCAGCAGGTGTTTTGAGAATATTTTAGAATTTTCTATTTACAATATCCTGTCATCTGTAAGTAGGGTTAGTTTTACCTCTTCCTTTCCAACATGGAACCTTTTTATTTCTTTATTTTTGTAACAGGAGTCCTTTTTATGTAATAAGGGTTCACTTTATGTTTTGAATGTAAACCTTGTGCTCAACCACTGGTGGTTTACTTTAAAACTGCTATTGTTTTTTTTTCTTTTCTCTTCTCCCTCTTCCCATCCCTATCTGCAGGGAAACAAGATCACCATTCTTCTTGCCCTAAGCAGATTTTTCTGTCCTTCCATTTACTGGCCAACATGAACAAAGTAACTCTGGACCTGGAAAGAGGAAAACAGCTGCCTTAAAGGTAAAGTTAAACATTAATAAGAGCTGCTGATAATATACTGGGAAAAGGATGTCAACTCTCACTATTTCTATTCAATATTGTGCTGGAAGTTTTAAAAGTCAGTGCAAAATAAAGAAATAACTCAGGATGAGACCAATAGCTCAATCCTTATCATTAATGCTGGTCCAAGGAGGACAAGACTTTAAGGAAAAGGAAAATTATTGCTTTGCCAGAAAAAGAGAAAGGCAAACAGACTCATGTCACAGAGGCTGCCATTCTGTTAATGGGAACAGAGAGCTTTAAATAGGGGACTACAAAGGCTTTTCTCTATATATTGTTCCCAGTGTTAGGAAATAAAGCATTAAACCTTTCACTATTAAGTATTATATTAGTTGTGCATTTTTCACATACTCTTTACCTAGTTGAAAAAAGGCATTTTGTTTTTTAACCATGAAGTGGTGCTGAGTTTTGTCAAATGTGTGTTCTGCAACTATTTGATGAATATAACATTTGCTTTCTGTTTTCTAGTCTATTAATATATTTCATTAATTGATTTTCAGATGTTAAACCAACCTTGCATTCCTGGGATAAATTCTTATTTGGTTGTGGTGTATAATCCTTTGTACATATTTTGAATTCAGTTTGTTGTTATGTTGCTGAAGAATTTTGCATCAATATTCAGATGATATACTAAGACATAGTATTCTTTTCTTACATGTCTTTTGATTTTTGTATCCAAGAGTTAAACAGGGCAGTCATGGTTATGAGGTTTCACCAAGGGGTCCTAGTTTGAGGCGCCACCAGTAAGTCCTTAGTCCTTGTATTTTGGAGGGACCAGATTGAGAAGTACACAGGCTGCTACACAAGTTGCTCTGAATGCACCTGAAACACGGATAATGTGTTTGGAAAACGGACTCAGAGTGGCCTCTGAAGACTCTGGACTGTCAACATGCACAGTTGGACTCTGGATTGATGCTGAAAGTTGATAAAAAATGAGAAGAATAATGGAACAGCTCACTTTCTGGAACATATGGCTTTCAAGGGTACCAAAAAGAGATCGCAGTTAGATCTGGAACTTGAGATTGAAAATATGGGTTCTCATCTCAATGCCTGTACCTCCAGAGAGCAGACTGTATATTATGCCAAACCATTCTCAAAAGATTTGCCAAGAGCTGTAGAAATTCTTGCTGATATAATACAAAACAGTACATTGGGAGAAGCAGAAATTGAATGTGAACGTGGAGTAATCCTTAGAGAGATGCAAGAAATTGAAACCAATTTACAAGAAGTTGTGTTTGATTATCTTCATGCTATAGCTTATCAAAATACAGCACTTGGACAGACAATTTTGGGACCAACTGAAAATATTAAATCTATAAATCACAAGGATTTAGTGGAATATAACCACACATTATAAGGGGCCAAGAATAGTGCTTGCTGCTGCTGGAGGTGTTTCCCACAATGAACTGCTTGAATTAGCAAAGTTTCGTTTTGGTGACTCTTTGTATGCACACGAAGAAGTACCAGTTCTGCCTCCCTGCAAATAAGTAAGGGATGACAAGATGCCTTTGGCACACCTTGCAATAGCTGTTGAAGCTGTTGGTTGGGCACATCCAGACACAATCTGTCTGTTTGCAAACACACTGATTGGCAATTGGGATTGCTCTTTAGGAGGAGGAATGGATGCGACTCTGTACAAGTGTCACCAAGAGTGAAGTTGCACGAGCCAAAAATCTTCTGAAAACGAACATGCTGTTGCAACTTGATGGTTCAACTCCAATTTGTGAAGATATTAGTAGGCAGATGTTATGCTATAATAGAAGAATTCCCATCCCCGAGCTTGAAGCAAGAACTGATGCTGTAAATGCTGAGACAGTTCAAGAAGTATATACCAAATATATTTATGATAAAAGTCCAGCTATTGCTGCAATTGAACCCATTGAGAAGCTACCAGATTTTATCCAGATTTGCAGTAACATGTGCTGGCTTCATGATTAAAAAGTACATAATTGAAATTTTAGACATATTTATAAAACTAAGAGATCTGCAAATTTTACACTATCAATCCCTAAAGCGAAATACAACAATGAATGTATATGGAAATTTGAAGTAGTGTTTCATACTTTCAAAGGATAAGACTACCATCCCAAGATTGTTTTAACAGTCAATCTTTGTGTTCTGAGGAATCAGTGTTGGAAACAGCTCTTCCAGTTAATTTGAAAATGAAAAAAAAAAAAAAAAAAGAGTTACACAGGCCTCATAAAATGAGTTGGAATATATTCTTTCCCTTTCTTTTCTATTCTTTGCAAGGGCTAGTGAAAAAATGATTTTAATTCTTCTTTAAACATTTTGTATAATCCCACTTATGATGTCATCTTGTCCTGGACATTTCTTTGTGGGATATTTTTATTATTATTATTATTATTAATTTATTAATCTCTTTAACTTCCATAGGTCTATTGAGATTTTCTCTTTCTTCTTATGTCAGTTTCAGTAGTCTATGTCTTTCTAGGAATTTGTCAATTTCACCTAGGAAATATAATTTGAACCATAGAGTTATTCACAGTATTCCTCTACAGTTTTAAATTTATATAAGACCAATAATAATATCTCCTGTTTCACTCCTAATTTTAATGATTTGAGTCTTCTTTTATTTCTTGACCTAAAACTTTGTCAATTTTGTTGATTTCTTCAAAGTACCAACTTTTAGTTTCATTGATTTTCCCTATTGTTTTTCTATTCTCTATTTCAATAATTATGGCTCTGATCCTGCTTGTTATCATCCTCTGCTTGCTTTCAGTTTACTCTGCTTTTCTTTTTCTGGGATCTTAAGATGAAAGGTTAACTTGTTGAATTGAGAACTTTATTGGTTTCTTAATACAGCCATATTTTTCATTTTGATTTTGCTTTATCCCTGGGTTAAATAATTTCATGTAGCAAAAATGGACATTAGGACAACCATAGAATTTCTATTTATATTTTGGTTATTAACTTTAATTTTATTGTGGCCATCAAAACAGATTCTATATGATTTTAACCCTTTGAAATTCATTGAGGCTTGCTTTAAGGTCCAAAATATAGTCAAGTTAAAAAATGTTTCTTCAGATGCTTTAAAAGAATATCCACCAATTAAGTGGTGGCTAGGATGTCCATATATGTTCATGTTTCTTATAACTTTATTGACTTTTTGTCTGTTTTTTAAAGCCAGTTATTCATAAATATGTCATAATCACCCATTATGATCATGGATGTACTTATTTCTCATTATAGTTCTGTGAATTTTTGCATTATATTTTTATTCCATTTTATTATGTGAATACAAATTCAGAATTATTATGCATGAATTGTGAGTTAAACACTTTACTATTATAAAGTGCTCTTCCTTATCTCCACAGTGGTTTCTGATTAAGGTATATTTTATCTGACATTAATACAATTACATAAGGCTTTTTGGTTAGTGTTTTCTTCTACTTTCAACTTTTTTTATCTTTGTGTCTTATTTGTTTTATAGATACAATATACCTATATTTTATTTTTTTTCTCCAACAGTTTCCTCTATCATTCTTTTTATTAGTTGAATATGGAGTTACAATTGAGGGGGAATCATTATCAAACAAATGATTATTTAGATAGTTAGCCAAGGCTGATGCCATGTCATGGATGCTTCACTTGGGTTCCCCATGGTTCTATGTTTCCCCCAAAAGAACCCCTGTGTTAAATGGACTTCTTGTGGAGGTCAGAGATCTTCTTCTGAGATGATTCCCCCATACTCCCTCCCTCCAGTCTCCTAGATATCCATCCTAAACCCTCCCCCTTCCCTGCCCCCCTTTCTACGTCTCCAGGTATCCTAAGCAAGGATCCCCCTGTTTGTGTAAAAATTCATACATTTTCAGGTTGTATTAGCTTAACCATCTAACATACTGTTTCCAGTTGTATTCTAGCTTCCACAATGAGAGAAAACATTCAGCCCTTGAGTCTCTGAAATTGGGATACTTCACTTAGCATAATTTTTTCCATCTCCATCCATTTGGCTGCAAAAGCCATAATATCATTTTCTCTAATGGCCGAGTAGTATTCCATTGTCTATATGTACCAAAGTTTTTGAATCCACTTGTCAAGTGAGGGGCATCTGGGTTGGTTCCATAGTCTAGCTATAGTAAATTGAGCTGCTATAAATATTGATGAAGCCGTATCTCTATAATACACGGATTCTAAGTCTTTTCGGAAAGTAACCAGGAGTGGGATAGCTGGGTCATAAGGTGGTTCCATCCTTAATTTTTTGAGGATTCTCCACACTGCTTTCCATAATGGCTGAACCAGTTTTCAGTCCCACCAGCAATGTGACAGTGTTCCTCTTTTCCCACAGCCCCTCCAGCATCTATCGTTGTTCGTATTCTTCATTTTTGCCACTCTGACAGGAGTGAGGTGGAATCTCATTGAAGTTTTGATTTGCATTTCTCTTACTGCTAATGATGTAAAGCATTTTCTCATATATTTATGGGCTTTCTGAACTTCCTCTGATGAGAAGTTTCTTTTTAGGAACATAGCCCATTTATCGATTTGATTATTTGTGAGTTTGTTGTTTAGTTTTTTATTTTGTTTTAGTTCTTTGTATATTCTGGATATTAGCCCTCTGTCCGAGATGTAGCAAGCAAAGATGTTCTCCCATTCTGTTGGGTCTCTCATGACACTCTTGACTAATTCTCTGGCTGTGCAGAAGCTTTTTAGTGTAATTACATCCCATATATTTTATTTTTTATTCATTGTGAATAAATTTTAATTAAAGCATTTAGTTTAATGGCTTTTCATGTAGATTAAATTTACCATACTTGTTCTTTTCATTTGTTTTTTCTGCCTTTAAAAACAGCTTCTGAGTGTTTTCTTAATTCCACTTGCCCATTATAGTCTTAGAATTTATATACTGCTTTTCTACTATAATTGTACGCTAGAAGTTGCCACATGCAACCCTAAGTTAGAAGCATCTACCATTAGTAGATATTATATATTTTCCTAGGCAATACCTAGCTGATCAGCTCCATTTATATACCCTCCCTGATTTATATACCATTTTTGTCATGTGTTTTAATGTTCTTTATCTAATAACAAATTTAAATTATTTTACATAGTCAGTGTTCATTTCTATTCATCTCTATAATTTTCACTTCATTTCATTATTCCCTTATCTCCATATTTCTATCTAGGATAATTTTGTTTCTGACTTACTGCTGGATCGCCCAGTAACAAATTATCAGATTTTGTTGTTTTGTTTGTTTGTTTGAAGATATCTTTATATTATTTTTATTCTTGAAAGGTATTTTAGCTAGATAAATATTCTATGTTAGTGTTAATTTTCTTTCATATGCTGATATTATTTCAGTATCTTCTGTTTTTAGTTGTTTCTATCAAATGATAACTCTCAATCTATTTTTTTCTTCTGCAAACAATCTGTCCTGTTTCTCCCTCTGATATTTTATGTATTTTTATTTTAAATTTTGAACCATTTTACCACATGCCTAGGTATAAATTTTTCCTCACTTGATTCAGTGTTTGCAGGCCCTCCTAGATCTGTGGCTCTGTGTCATTCATCAGTTGTTAGCAAACTTTCCTTCATTGCTACCTCTGACCTATCTTTTTGATCTGCTCCTCCTGGGACACCAATTATACATATGTTAGAACCTTTCCATGTGTTGTCTATGTTTCTTATCTCTTCTGCATTCCCTACATTTTGTTTCTCTATGTTTCATTTTGGCTATTGTATCTATCTTCCAATCAACCAATTCTCTCTCAGATACACATAATGTTAATGCAGTAGTAAACATACCCAATGAGTTCTTTAATTTGGTCCTTACTTTACTCAGTTCTATAATTTTCATTTAATATCATTTTTATGGTTTTAAGTTCTCTGTGAAAAAAAAATCTTAATCTTGTTCTTTATCTCTCTGAATCTACTAACCATAGTTATTTTTAGTCTGTGACTGTTATTGCACCACACATTATACAGAGCCAGACCCTGGTCTACATTTAATAAAGATGTGACCTCACAACAACTCTATGGCTTCCAAATTTATGCTCTTAACCATCTTATTATAGAGGTATGGAAGTTCCAAATGTTTGAGTAAACCAGAGTCCAAAAATTGCGAGGTTGATTTATTTATTATTAGAGCAAGATTTCCCTTTCCTTGTGATTGCTTCACCATCAAATGTCATCACCAATTTTTTTTTCTTTTTCATATGCCTCTTCACATTTAGTCATTCATTCATTTACCACTCAGTATCCTTTGAGCATCTGTTACACTATTCCAGGCCCTAGAGACACATGTTAAACAAGGAAGCCATGATTCTTGCCTCATAGGATTTTCTGGTGGAAGATGAATAATAAATATGTGGGCTGGAGTGGTGGCTCAGCCATTATGGTGCTTGGCTGGCATGCACAAGAATGTGGGTTCAAACTGCAGCATCGCATACAACTGACTAGGTATTGTAGCAATGAAAGTCACTTGAAAAACTAAATAAAATTGATAATCTCTCTCTCTCTCTCTCTCTGTCCCTCTCTTTTAAAAAAAAAAGTAAACATGTAAGCAAATATATAAAATAATTTCAGAGAGTGATGAGAAAATAAAATAATCTGATGCAGTAGATTGTGATATTGGAGGTTGACTTTAGTTAAGTAGTTAGGACAAACCTCTCAGGGGAGATGACATTTGAGCTGCAGCCTGAATAAGAAAAGTATCTTATGCAGAAGGAACAGTAAGTACAGAGGCACCACACTTATAAGATGTTTGGTGTATTAACGGAACAAAACGAATTTGGGTGTGGCCAGACTTATGAATAAAGAGAAGAATGGTAGAACATGAGATAGAAAAGTTGGCAGAAATGGAAATCAAGACACTACTGCGGTGTATGATGGAAACAGCTTTCATTTCCTGCTGTAAGGTAATAGCTCTACCCACATTTACCCTTCCACAAATAAGCCATTCTAAAACTGGACAAAATGTATGAAACAGCTATCTTCAGATATTGGAAAACAAACATCACAGAGCTGTCATTCATGTAAGAGGGAGGCCAGGGTGGCTTGAAGTTGCAAGGCAGGGCTTCAGAACGAAAGAGTTATCCAGAAGAAGAAGTTCAGAAATCTCCATAGAGGTCCTCTTCAAAACTGCATTCTTCTCAAGCTCTTCCATCCCCCAGTTGATACTCATCCACACCAAAATTTGAAAGGCACAATCATAGAGTCTTGAGAAACCAGAACATGGAAGAAATGGGTGGAATTCCCTCAAGGAAACTTTCTTAAATATACCAAATATTAAAAGGCTGCTTTTTTAATATACCAAATATGGTGATAAATTGCACTACTGCATGTATACACAGACTTCCTTGTTTTAAATGAAGATAAACAGGTCAGGAGAATCTCTTGATTTATGAGACTTAAGATTTCACAAGGCGGAACAAATAGCCCGGAGAAGACGTTCTTACCAACTCTCCTTTTCTCTGTTCAAAGCCATCACACTAATTCAGGTTTTTATCTCCTCCAACTGGAACATGGGTTCACCTGGGCCTGTTTTTGCATTTCCCAGGTGTGGGCACATGTTTGTTTGCTTGTTGGTTAGACTAGTGATTGAATGAACAAATGAATTAGTTAAACCACTGAGACCAGGATCTCAGAGTGAGCCATTTCCCTCTCAGGTCTGATCAGGTTGGGTGAGGCCGTCAGCCTTCTGGTTTTCAGGAACTCCCTAGGGCCCCTCCTGTACTCTTTCCAAGCAGCCCTGCTTCCAGGTAGACAGTGATCTACTATTCTTCATGGCCTGGATAATGCCACACCTGAAGCAAAGGACTGCAGCTGAGAAATTTTGCCTCAACATTCACTATGCCAAGGACCCAGCATCCTGTCAAAGTTTGGGATCGAGTCTGATTTTGAAAAGAGCAAAGAGAACAACATAATTTAAAAATCAAAGAAATTCATTTTAGTAGTAAAAGGTTAACAGCCTTTAGGAGGAACAATTTTTAATCACCCTCGTCTAGACTCTATCACTGGAATCACCAGCCGCAGAGTGAAATATGGCCCAACTGCCGCCACCAAACAGTTCCTAAAGACTGTTGTATTTAATCATGTCTGTGCACCACTTATGGATTTTCATTATGATTCCCGATGCTGTTGCGCTGGGTAAAATATTAATATCCATAGTAATGATGCATGAAGCTTGGAGTGTAATTTCTTCACTCTTCTTGTCTGATATTAAATTGTTACCACTTTATCATTTGTGTAGAACTGCACATTTCAATTAATCTTTCCATATCAGCAGCCCTGATTAATATAGATCATGATTCATAAGCTTATCGTCACTATAGTTTTAACAGATCATTTATAAAGATCTTAAATTTCAGGGTCTGGGAGGTGCAGCTGCTGTGTCCAATGTGCCTCTTTATTCTCTGTTCCAACAGTGCTGCTATACACCGGCTGTCACCTCCTGTTGAATAATTAATTTCAGGAAACCAAATTCACCCAGGAAGGAGGGGGGAAAAAAAAGAATGAGAGGACTGGTGATTGGCAGGGCACTGTTTGTTCACCTTTCTATGCAGAGCCAGGATGTCGCCTGCCCCTCATAGGGCACAACTGTTGCTCTGGGGGATTTGCTACAGGTGCATGAGGGCTTCTTCTGGCTGCAGCAGGGAAGCTCAGCCAGCACAGGCCTCCCAGGACAGTTGTTGAGATTTGATGGAGCACTGGATAACTTCCCAGGCAGCTGTCACTGCTCGCATGAATCTGCAGACTTCGCCGGTTCTGGCACGGTGCCTGAGGATTTACGCTGATCCTGGAACATGCTGTCTAAACTGTGTGGTCCAGGTGGGAACAAGCTGAGACAACAGCAAGTGAGGGGTTTTCAAATGATTTTTATAAACAGCAGAAGCACGAAGGACGTGGGCTTTTTTTTTATCAGAAGAGGCTCAGAGGCTTTTGGCCTGCAGACACATGGTCCACATCAGGAGCCTGGGAGTCACTTCAGTGTCCTCCCATAGCACTGCTCCTGACCAACATGAGGTGAAGGAAGGCTATGAAGACCCCTGAGAGACCAGTCCCCTCCCCTTTAGAAAAACAAAAGAGGACAAGAGATAAAGCAGAGTGCACTGACTTTCTTGGGCTGGGATGGAACTTAATTCCCATGGCTCAAATTTCTCCAAGAGTACAGGTACAAGGGATAACATCTGAATGTAAATTTATTATTATTTTTATTATCATTAGTTTTAGTTCCACATAGTCTTACATATTGGAGGGAATTGTTGTTACACATCCATGCATACATGGATACTGGCATAGTGAGATGGTAAGTTGACGTCGATCCTAGACCAGGATCTGCCCCCTTCATCCATTCCCTGACCTCATGTCTCCTCTGTAATACTATAGTTTGAAATGAACATACACCTGTATAATTGTTGACATTTCTGAGTTTCTCTGCCTGCCTGTGTATACCTAGACTTCTAATGGGAGTTGTGTATTCCCCATTGTATTGATAACCCCCCTCTCGTTCTCCCTTTTCCCCCCACCTTCATAGATATGGTTTCCCCAGCTTATATGGTGAGTTTATTACTTAAATTCAATTGAATGTCATCCTGTCTTAAGTTTTACACTAGTTTCCACATATGAAAGAACACATTTGACCCTTAAGTCTCTGAGATTGGGCTATTTCACTCAGCATGATTTTTTCCATTTGGCTGCAAAAGGCATGATATCATTCTCTCTAATAGCATAGTAGAACTCCAATATATATATATATATATATATATATATATATATATATATATATATATATATATTACAATTTTTTAATCCATCTATCCAGCGAGGGGCATCTGGGTTGGTTCCATAGTTTAAATTGAGCAGCTATAAACATTAATGTAGTTGTGTCTCTGTAGTATGCTGAATATAAATTTAAAACAAAAAATTCTGGTAGGTAGAAACTGATTTGGTAACTACTGAAAGGTAACATTTTATTGACTTCAAAATCTGAATTTTGTTCTTTGAGCTCCATTAAATCAGGGATTTTTTTCATTTGGAACGTCTTGTATTACAGACTTTATGTGCGAAAAGCATAGTCTAAGCCCTAAGGCCTGGGTCTATGTCAGCTGTAATCTGAAATTGTCCCTCCAAAATTCACATTGAAACATAATCCCCACTGGGGTATATAAAAAAGTAGGACTTCTGGGGGACAGACTGAGTCATGATGGCTAACAATTTCCTGTTCTGGCTTCCAAGTACCGCAAGAACTTAAAGTGACTTTTGAAGTCATATAAATGCAGACACTTTTAGATGTTTATGATCTTTCCCAGTCTCTTACAATGATTTCACCCACATATAATTCAGCAACTATTTTCTAGTGATTCACCTTTATCAAATCCAAAGCATTCAATTTAATGTTCAAAGAAGCAACAATTTCTCTTTTCACACTTATCATCACTTTGTGTAATATTTAATTCGATTTCATGGATACATTATTAAATACAACTGCCATAAAACAGATTTATGAACAAAAACAATTAATGCTTGGTAAGAGTACTGGCAGACCAGAGGATGCCCAAATGAATGGGTTTCCGGTTGTCAGGCACTATTATTGCACCCCAGGCAAGTCTTCACATGACTAATCATCTGAACTTCCAAATAATTTTTGCATGAGGAAATGCTGTTATTTCCACTCCACAAAGGAGGTTTCTCAGGGTCACATGCCAGCAAGTGGCAGAGCTGGGTTTCTAACCCAGGACGTCTGAGCAGAACCAAGATCTTAACAACAACAAAACCTTTACCCTGACTATACAGTAGCCTGTTGCTATGGTAATTGTGACTTATATTATACACTGTGACAGTTCTAGAAGTTAGAGTGACCCTTAGTGATAGTAGCACCCAAACCACAGATATAAGACAGCACAGTCGTTGATGTCCACTCCACCTGTTGATCATGACAGTGTGTTCAGTGTGTCATGGGTACTGGCCAGATGAGACTGTTAATAAGAGGAAGACCTTAAGTGGAGATCAGTTGAGAGACCATCAGTGTGGGAGGGATGTAACGGAGAGGAGGCAGCCTCATGAATCCTACAAAGCAAATGGAAATACAGCAGAACTATTTTTACTGTATTATAAGGGACCTCAAGTCTCTGGAATATAAGGTCTTGAGAAGCATTGTGAATTTTAAAATATCATGAGCATTCAGAGGAGGGAGAACTTCTTTATAGCTCAGGATTGAAATCTTTTAGCTGGCTGCTGAAAATAGGCATATTTGGAAGTGGAAAGGAAGGGACTTTCCAGGGATAGGCAAAGGAGGCAAAGGCACAGAGGCAGGAAGTCGAGGGGTACATTAAAGGTTGTTAATTCCACTTGGCTGACTGTAAAGTGATTGGACACTGTGGGCTGCAGGAGGGAGGACTAGAGGCTGCAGCCAGCTAAAGTTTAGATTTACTTGAGAATGAATAGTAAGCAGGGTACGTTTTTGCAGACTCTAGATTCCATTCTTCTCTTTACTTCCCTGTGACCTAAGTCACAACTCTGAGTATCAGTTATTGCTTCTGCAATATGGCAATAATAACGGTAAATACCTCTGAAGGTTGTACAGATTAAATTAGTTTATAGGTCTATGAAGTACACAGACTAAGAGCTTTACAAACATTTGCTGTCGTTGGTGTGATTCAACTGCAGCTTCGGAACATTTCAGCTGGGGGCAGAGGGGAACGTGGCTGGCAACAGGAAGAGAAAGGGGGTGAGATTCAGAACTGCTGAAGAGCATGGTGGAGACATGTCACAACCATTGGGGAATTTTGAACTTTGCCCATCCCCACAACCACCCCTTCAGCTCACTCAGTGTCCAGTTTCCCCTGTGTGCCTTTGGGCAGCCACCAGCAGGTAGCCCACCCAAGACTCACACATGATGCTTCTTCACTCCAGGGCACTCAGCCTCCCTGCCACCTCTTATGCCCGTACAGCTCCTGTAGAAATGGTAACCAGTGCAACCACAGCAGTTCCTACCTGAAGACTATCTCACCACAGTCTCCCATTGGCATTATACCTCATAAAGTGTTTGTCCTGCTTTGCATTTTAAGATTCACGACAGCTTTTTCTACTGAATATCAACTTTGCCTTATTTCCTTACGTGTCTTCAATGCTTCCTACAGTGCTTGGAAGAGAAAGGCTCATATGGGAATGTTTGCTGAATGAATGAACGAACTAATGAATGTAGTTATCTCATCTCTCTTGCCCCCAACTATCTCTTTTTTAATCTTTTGTCTTTTTTTATCTTTTGTCCATTTTTGATTTTTTGTTTTTTTGGTACCAGGAATTGAACCCAGGGGCTCTTAACCACTAAACCACACCCCCAGTCCTTTTTATTTTTTATTTTGGGACAGGGTCTTACTAAGCTGTGCAGGGTCTCACTAAGTTGCTGCAGCTGGCTTTGAACATGCAATCCACCAGCCCCAGCCTCTCCAGTCACTAGAATTAAAAGTGTACTCCACCACTGCTGGATAGCTCTTTGTTAAATAAAGTAATCTAATCAAAAGACCTAGAAAAAATCTGGTATATAATTGATTAATTTATTATTACTTAATCCTACTATACAGTATGGTCCAGCCTGCTTAGTATCTGGTGAGAGTATGAGAGACACTCCCAAATTCATTCTATGAAGCTAGTATCATCTTGATACAAAAGCTAGATAAGAACACAACAATTAAACAAAATTACAGACCAATATCCCTAATGAACATAGATGTAAAAGTGCTTAATAAAATTTTAGCAAGCCATATTTAAAAACACATTAAGAAGATTATCCATCATGTTCAACTTAGTCTCATTCCAGGGATCCAAGTTTGGTTCAACATTCACAAAACAATAAATGTAATTCATCATGTCAATTTAATTAAGGACACAGTCTTGGATAAAATCTAGTACCCGTTCATGTCAAAAATACTGAAGAAAACTAGAGATAGAAGGAACTTACCTCAACATCACAAATGCTATATACGACAAATCCAAAGCAAATATAATACTGAACTGGGGAAAACTGAAAACATTCCCTCTAAAATCAGGAACAAGACAAAATACCCACTCTCACTACTGCTGTTCAATATAGTTCTTGAAATTTTAGCCAGAACAATCAGACAAGAGAAAGAAATTAAAGGAATATAAACAGGAAAAGAAGTAAAATTTTTGTATCTATAGATGATACAATCCTACACTTAGGAGACCCCCTCCCCGCAAAAAAAAAAAAAAAAAAAAAAAAAAAAAAAAAAAAAAAAAAAAAGCTTCACCAGAAGACTTCTAGGGCTGGTAAACAAATTAAGCAAAGTAGCAGGACACAAGTTCAATATAAAAATCAATAGCTTTCCTATACACCAATAATGAACCCAATGAAAATATAATCAGGAAAATAATTTCATTCCCAATAGCTTGAAAATGCCTAGGAATAAATACAATCAGGGAGGTGAAAAAATGAAGATTATAGAACAAGGAAAGAAATTGAAAAAGACATTATAAGATGGAAAGACCTCCCATGATCTTGGATAGGGCACAATGTTGTTAAAATGACCATGTTACTAAAGTGATCTAGAGATTCAGTGTAATCCCCATGAAAATCCCTATGACATTCTTTAGAGAAATTAAAAGAGAAAGTCCTAAAATTCATGTGGTAGAATGAAAGACCCAAAACAGCCAAAGCAATCCTGATTAATCAGAACAAGGATGAAGGCATCATAATACCCAACCTCAAACTATACCACAGAGAAATAGTAACAAAAACATCAAGGTACTGCCATAAAAAGAGACATGAAGACCAATGAAACAGAGACAACTCCACACAGATACAGTCAGCTCATCTTTGACAAAGGAGACAGAAACATTAAGTGCAGGAAAGACAGATTTTTTTTAACAAATGGTGCTTGGAAAACTGCATGACCATTTTTAGAAGAATGAAACTCTATTCCTATCTTTTACCCTGCACAAAAGTCAAATCAAAGGGGATCAAAGACCTAGAAATTAGACCATAAACTGTACAACTGCTCAAAGAAAACATAGTATCAATACTCCAATATATAAGTACAGGCAGAAACTTCCTTAATAAGATCCCTAACACTCAAGAAATAAAACCAAGAATCAATAAGCAGGATGCACCAAATTAAAAAGCTTCTGCACAGCAAAGGAAACAAGAGCATGAGTAGAAAACCTAAAGAATGGGAGAAAAATCTTTGCCAGTTAGTCTTCAGACAGAGGAATAACATACAGAATAAAAAAAGAACTCAAAATCTTAACACCAAAAAACCCCCCCATAAAATCAACAAATGGGAAAATGAACCAAACAGACATTTCTCAAAAGAAGAAATACAAATGGCCATCAAATATATGATAAAATGTTCAACATCATTGGTGATCAAGGAAATGTGAATCAAAATTGCACTGAAATTTCTTCTCACTCCAGTTAGAGTGGCAGCCATCAAGAGTAAAAATAATAAGTGCTTGTGAAAGTGTGGGGGGAAAGGAATACTTACATATTATTGGTGCAATTTGGCACAACCACTGTGAAAATCAACATGGAGATACCTCAAAAGTCTAAGAGTGGACCCACCATATGGTGCAGTGTTTCCATTCCTTGATACCCGTCCAAAAGCCCTGAAGTCAGCATATTATAGTGACACGTGCTTTCTAATGTTTACAGCAGCACAATTCACAAGAGCCAAGTTATGGAACCAGCTTAGGTGTCCATCAACAAAAGGAAGGATAAAGAAAATGTGTTATATATTTACTTGGAGTTCTACTCAGCCATAAAGTAGAATGAAGTTACATCATCTGCAGAAAATTGGTTACAACTAGGGAATATCATAATAAGCCAGACTCAGAAGGCAAGAGTTGAATGTTTTCCCTCATCTGTGGAAACTACAGAGAAAAAAGGGATTGAAAGGGGGGATTTCCAGAGAATAAAAGGGAGATAGGTAGAAGAGATTGACGGGGAAGAAGGAAAGGAGGGAAAGGGGAAGAAACAGTTAATAAAATTGACCAATTTATCTTTATGCATGTTTGAATATACCACAATTAATCCTACTTTTATGTACAATTATAATTCACTAATGAAAAATAGACATGTAAATAAATAGAAGGAAGACCAGTAAAGTATAGGAAGAGGAAAGAAGAGTGAAGGCAAAGGAGAAACACCGAGCAATGAATTGGAGCAAATTACCCTATGCATAAATATGAGTATGTCGCAATGAACTCCACTATTGCGTATAATTATAATGCATTAATAAAAACATTTTAAAAACTAAAAAAAGAATTGGTTTGTTCATTTGTAAAATGGAGTAAATTATATCTGTATCTACAGGCAAAGCAAATAATTAAGTAATTAGACATTTTTCTGGGTTCTCTTGAAAGTAAGGCATTATAAAAGAAAACCTGATGATGAAATTATTGTTCAGAATTAGCTTCTTTTTTATTTATTTTTATTAGTGCATTATAGTTTTACATAATGTTGGGATTAGTTGTCACATATTCCTAGATGCACACAATTCAGCAATATAATTTGTTCAATATCTGCCCTCCACATCCCTTTACCTCTCTCCTCCCATCTCCTGATCCCTTGCCTTTCTTCTGGGTCCTATATTGTTCTTAAAAAACCCAAATACAGTGACATAATTCTCATACCTATGAAGAACATTTATATATATATGACTATAGTATGTACAGTGACATTTATAACTTCTTGGAATGTACCTTGCTTTATCTCAGTTCCAACATTTCCCCTTCTCCTCCCTTCCTGTCATCCCTTGTTGTTCTTCAAAATACTTGACAATGGGATTAAACATTTACAATTTTTACAGGAATTAACTTCTTAAAAACTAGTCTCTCATCTCTTTAGCCACACCCCTTAAAGTGTTATGTTGTGGCTTTAATTCATGATTTACTAAACTACAATCACCAAAGCTGAATTTGTGAAAATTCTGAATTCTGTGGGTTCAGAAAAGAAATGCAGTGTTACTGTTTCAGTAGACTACGGGAGCTAAAGACGAAGACTGGTGTTGCTACTACACAGGGTTGTAGGCTATGCCTTAGGTTTGGGGAGACCTGAGGTCTTGATTCCAGCTGATACCTCTGGATCTCAGCTTTACCCACCATAAAACTCAGGATCCAGTAGGAGAGGTGGCTCAGTGGTAGAGCACTTGCCTGCCATGTACAAAGTCCTGGGTTTGATCGCCAACATCACATACACAAAAAAATAATAAAGGGAAAACAAAAACCAGATTTAAAAAAATTAACTCAGAATAAACAAACACACACACACATACACATACCAAAAAAAAAAAAGAAAGAAAGAAAGAAAAAAAGCCCTCAGGATCCACTACTGTAAAATGCAAATAGCACGAAGCTCAAAGCCATGGTCCAGACCCTTACCCCTGTTCTGTCTCTGGCCTCTCATTGATGTGATCTCTGTCCAGCTCTGAACATGCTGTTACGTGGTTTCTCCCTTATGAAACAGAGGCGAGAAGCTGCCAGTATTATCATATCACATTATAACCAGAGTCCTAAGGACACTGAAATCCTGCCCACCCTATCTTTATACCTTTGCCACAGGGTGCCCAAGGCAGACAGTAGTAATTATAACATCTCCATATTTTAACAGCTTTATTAAGGTATAATTGATATTGCAAAAAAATGCATACACTAAATTTGGACATTTGGTAAGTTTGCAGCATCTCCTTGGAACTAGCTAAGCCAGAGCCAATATTGCTAAATGCAGCAATTCCTTATGAAGCTCAGTTGAAGGAAGCAACTTTTGGGCTGGAAAAAGAGAGAACGGAACTCCAAGCCCCACCCTGGGCCCATCCCTGCTTCTAGTGCAGATTGAAAAGGAGACGCAGGAGAACACTGGCTCCCTTAAGGAGACCACACCTGGCTTGGGGGGGAGGACAGGTTGGGCATTCGCACTGGTCTTTGAAGCCCATTTATCTTGCCCACCAGAAAACACGGTCCCATCAGAGACCTAGCTGGCCTATCAGGGCGAGCTCGCCAACACTCAGCCTAGGGGCAGAAGCCAGGTAGAAAGGGTTTTCAGGGTCCCTCCTAACCACACTCCCCAGTGTTTACGTTTGAGCCTGTGCTTTCTCTAATGGATTTTCCCTAGCCTTTGTCCCTGATTCTCAGAGTTCCTATCAGACCCAGAGCCCCTTTTCTTGTTCCATTTCCTACTAACCCCTCAGTTAGTGCCCTGGCTGGGCCAACCCCAAGCACTACATGTTGTAGTTTTTCATCCCCCTCCACCCCTCTCCCAGTTTCAAGATATATAATATAACTGTTGAAATTCTTTGGCGCCAAAGAAAAAGATTTTAAGAGAGATTTAATAAGTACATAAGACTTTGGGAAAATTTAACCACAAGTAAAAAAATATCTGTGCAGAAAGAATATTTACTTTTTAAAAGATGAGACTATCTCTTGACACAAATAAGAACACTGTGCAAGTTTCAGAATTGAGAGAACAATTCTCATTTTGTTTTCAATGCCCCAGGAAAAATCAGAGACAATTTATCTATATTCCAGGTCTGGATTTCTTTAACCTTTCTCCTCCTATTTAAAAGATATCAAAACCAAAATTCCAGACCATTTGGGTCTTTTAGAATTCTAATTTTGCTTCTTTATGTCTTTATTGCTCCTTTGATAGAGAAATTGAAAAAAAGGAAAAAAGATATGAAGGAGAACAACAAAAAGCTATAATTATGAAGATTCAATTTAATTTTAAAGCTTGTGGACAGAAAAGAAGAAGTCAGAAAAGAAGGAACCAAATTAATTTAGCAGGGAAGCATTGCGTGAAATATTGTTGAAGTTTAATAACCATGCAAAGACAGATGATATGTGTGGAAAAATTAGTTGTAGGACCTCATAATAGTCTATTAATATTTCCTACAGGCGCAAAACCTTTTCCTGAATAATTGTAACAAAGTAATCTTTTGAAAAGAGAAGAGTTGAAAAAAGAATCTTCAAAAGAAGACAGGGACGAGGAGGGCACTGGAAGGAGGAGACATTAGTCAGTCAGGGAATCTGAGGCTATGTTTGATGTGACTCACTGTTGTCAGACACAGGACCCCAAGCTCACAGGTGATCAGAAAGCATGCAGAGACCACACGTGGGCACAGTGCAAACAAGCAATGTTCTTTTCATAGGTCTTGATGAACATTACCTAGTCTTCCTGTCCATGGCAACATGACTGAGTCCGCAGCCATGCGAGTGGAAAAACTGAGATGCAGAACAAGGAGTGACTGCTTCTAGACCTCTGTCCCAAGATGCAGATAGGGAGGACAAAAGTAGGTTCCTGCCTCTGACAGTGCAGTGGGCCTGGCTGCCTTCCCTTGCTCCAGGGAAATAGGATGACCTCTTTTGACCCACTCCTGATTCTGATTTTACAAAGTCTGAGCTCCCAAGAGCAAAGTACCTGAGATCCTTCATTCTGATTTCATTCTAGGGAAATTATTCCGTATCCCAAATTTCAGAGATGACTATTGCAGTAAAGACTCAATAAATACTTGCTGATTGAATTTGGGTTCTGTTAGCAGAAGGAAAAGGGCAAATGAAAGGGAAGTGATATTTACTAATAACCCATTATTTCCAAAGCATGAAAACAGATTACTTTGTCTAATAC
The DNA here is from genome assembly GCA_004027875.1 of Aplodontia rufa. Taxonomy (NCBI): domain Eukaryota; kingdom Metazoa; phylum Chordata; class Mammalia; order Rodentia; family Aplodontiidae; genus Aplodontia; species Aplodontia rufa. Next base: position 29,027 of record PVKS010014627.1, read on the forward strand.
GACAAACTTGCAAAGCAATTGGCATTATATCCATCATGCAGAAAATGGTTTCGAATTTTACCTGCATCTGGGAACTGGCAGAGTAAAAACCAAATGCATTGCCTACAAAAAGACTGGTTAGATTGGCTCCCATCCGCTCCTGCTGGGGGTCTCTCCTGCCCTTTATTGACTTGCAGAGGCTGCCTCTAATGTTGCAATTTTGATCCTAGTTGCTTAAATTACCTCTGTCCCAGGAAATTAAATTACCTCTGTCCCATGCTCTTATGAGCATGGTTCTATACTAATTCAGCCTTTCCAGTGTAAAGGTCCTAATGACTTGCCTTATCTAGCAAGAGGGCCATGATCCCTGACAAGTTTGATTCATGAAAAGTCTGTAGAACTTCTTTGGGCCTCTGAGAAGTCAGTTGTCCCAGAACAAGAAACTTGGAGACCATCTGTGACATTATCACATGAAATGAAGTAGTTGAAAATCTGGCAGGAAATGCTGGAGAAATTTGAGTAGCATAATGGATGGAGTTAGATTGCATCTTTTGAATGAGGACCATCTGGATACTTGTAGGTAGCTACACTGCTCCTCCAGGTTTTCCATGTACTGGGGGACAAGTAGATAGATGAACCAAATTGTGAGTATGTGGCTGAGGCAATGGGGCACACATCAGCCCATTCTCAGACAGACATGGTAACTCTGGCACATAAAGCACTGAACTGTGGAGGTTTGATTGACAGAATCTGGCTTTGTCTGGTGTGATCACAGTCAGCACCAAATTTTAACTTTGACTCCTTTTGCTCCCTATAATGGGCCATACCATGACCTACCTGTACCTCTTTAAGCCCTTCAATAAGTTATTATGGGTCCAAAACATCAGAGAATGGTGGTCATTTGTTCTAATTCTGGGATAGGACTGTCCTTGCAGCTCAGGAACCGGGGGATTGGTAGGATAGCTTCATTCTAGGCCCCTCTTCTCATTCCCCAATTCCTCCCTTTTCACAGAAATATTAATGTCCTTCCCAAGAATAGAGGAAGCAAAGTGTATCCCCAGTTCAGATATGCCCCTACAAAACAAGGACCACTGCTTCAGACTAGGCAAATGGAATAAGCACTCACTATGAATAAGTACTCTCAACATCCAGCAGTCCTGTGCTTGTGTGGGGTATGATGAAGCCTGCATCCTAGGAAACTTTTCCGGGCTCAGGGATTCCCTCACTGATGAGACACCAACCGCAATGTAGTTGCTTGAAATCATGTAAGGGAAGGGCATCCTTGGAGCCCAAAGCTCCAATTACTTTCTTTATAAAAGTTTCCTGTCTAAGACACATAACTTTAAAATCTCAAGCACTTTCTGAAATATTTTCCTATATTCCACTTCTTCATAAAAAAATCATTTTAACCATACCCACCGTTAGGAACAGCATATTTGATAACACTCCCAGTTTCATTTACAAACTCTATAGGATCTATTATTTATAATTCAGTTCTATAAACACTGATTAAGCACCTATGTCCTGTGCCTTCTAACCAATGAACATGAATAACAGTCTCTGAGATTATCTATACGAGGATCCAAGACCATATTCAGAAAACATCAGCCGCAAATGTTTGGATTTTCCAGCCCTGAAATTCTTTATGACTTTATAATAAAGTGCAAAACTATACATGTTAAATTATAAATGTTTTGGACCTCTTTTTTTTCCCATTCAACAGCTAGTTGGATTACTCAGGGTCATTTTTAATTTTTATAAAATTAGAGACCATATATTTTTTGCATTTTACAGATTTCTAACTATACCTAACCCTACAAATATGCCATACTTCTCCAATTCCTAAAAGCAAGTATATACTTTTCACTTTCCCTATCCTCTCCATTCTGGGCAGCAGCCAAGCTGTGATAAACTCATGACACCACCAGATGGTTGGAGCAGGGAAGGGTAGTGCTAACAGTAGTCACAGTGTGATCTCTCTTCCTTTAGCCAACTGGAGATTGTACACCTTTGAATACTCTGTTTTTCTCTGTCTCTCACTATTCTCTTATTTTTTTGTTAGTAAGTTAATTTGCTAGTTGGTTTATAAATACCTTGATATGTAATATCAAAAAATATTCTTTACTTATGTATGCGAATATTTGCTTTAACAACTTTACTTTTATCATTCCACTTTAAGGAACACCCCTATCTCATTTCTCACTTCGTTTTTTTCTAATTTTTTCTTTCATTGTTATTTGGTCCATATGGGAACTAAAAATATTCCCCCTATTTCTAGTGTATCCATATCAAGAAAAAGAAAATCCAGGAGTTGCCCACCTGGTACCTGGTAACCACCAGTTACCCACCAGGTGACTCCTTGCAGAAGTCTTTCCAGTTTTGCCCTTCCCACCTATACACCTTTGCCATAACTGTTCCTCTTGCCAGGAGAGCACTCCTCTCCTCTTAAGTTTCCAGCCTGACCCCCTCAAGTATTCCAGATCCCCTCCTTCTCTGAAACCCAATGCTTTAACCGTTGATTGGTTCCCCAAGCCTGCCTATCTCTTCTGTAAACGCTCCTGGTTTCTATGGATAGAAGTCATCTACCTCCTCCTCTGTGATCCTCTCATGCATGGACTTGTTCCCATATAATATAATATACACTCCTTCATTGGCAGATATCTGTCTACCACCATATTGCAAGATTCAAGAAGAAGCCAGTATGTTACAATCACCTCCTGATCCCGCACATCTTGTGTTCACAAGATGCTGAAAGGTGATTAATTGAGGCTTCCTACATGTTAGCTATCTTGATATGTAACTTCCAAGCATTTTAGTAGCAGTGGTAGTTCATAGCCAAGCTGTTGGTAAGCATGACCCTAAACAGACAACCATCCCTGTGCATTACAGGATACAGTAAGCTAAATAAGATATTTCTAAGGCTCATTTGAAAAGGCAGGAAAAAAAAGAGGAGAAAAATCTAAGATAAAGAAATCAGTGAATATATAGTCCTAAAAGTGAGAACCAGACCAATACTGAGAGATTTTGTGTCAACCTGGAAGTCATAGTCTAGCCGCACTATCCAAAGTCGAAAAGTTCTGTAGAATGAGAGAGCCCCGTGTTCAAGCCATGACCAGGGCACTTCTGGTACTATCTTAGTGAACCTGAGCAATTATACTTTACTTTCCAAAGTCTTAATTTATTTTCTCATCTGTAAGATGAAAATAGTAATTACTCCATGTGGCTATTGTGAGAATTAAATTAAAAGATATAATGCCTACAGAACACCAAGCACCACGCCTGGCTCATTGTGGATACTCAACAAATGGCAGCCATGGACGATCATCTGTGAAACGGCTCACGTTCCACAGGTAAGATCTAGGTAAACGCTGTGCTGCGAGTGCTGCTGGTAGCATATCCTTCCTATAAAGTGGGTTTTATCAGAGTTATTGCTGGGGTACGACATTCGACTTCTCATTGTTAGGAAGTACGTGGAACACTTTTTGTTTAGGAATGTCCTTAGGGTTCCAAGATTTAGCAAGCCAGTGATAACATCCATGGGTCTGATTCAGCCACAAATTGGAATTATGGTAGAATAACTTCCCACCTAGGCACTCATTTAATTAAGACTCACTGAGTCTCTGATCTGTTCAAGAGCCTCTGCTGATCACCAGTGGGGGTCGACAGACCACACTGAGCACTGTCCCCAGGAGTCCACTGCCCATTTGGAGGAAAGAAAGACTGAAACAGTCTTGTATTAATGCCTGGAAACAGCCATTCCTGAAATCCATCGTTTTGTTTTGCCTAGAACACAGTCTTTCCACTTCTGGGAAATAGTCTTCTACTCTAAACTACATGGTGCCAATGGAAGTGCGACATATAGATTCTGTCTGCATCACTCGGATTTGACAGGCTACAAAACACCCAACATTTTGTGGTTTAAAGCAACAATCACTTATGTAGTTATAGGTGGATATTTTGGTCTGGGCTTATCTAGTTGGTTCTTCTGGCCTCAGCTGGGCACATGGATGGCTCACTTAACAACTACACTTCTTGTAGGGGACATGGGGAGTGAGCCACATGTCTCTTATTGTCACACAGGCTAGTTCGGACTTGCTCACATGGTGGTGGCAGGTCTCCAATGGACAACAGAAGTGTGCATGCCCGCTGAAGGCCTAGGCTTGGATATGACGCAGTGGCACTGCATGCTGCTAGCACAAATGCAAGACTCAGGCTCAGCCCAGATTCAAGGGGCAAGGAAACAGATTCCACCTTATGACAGAAGACGCTACAAAGTCACAGGGAGTAAAGAAAGATCATGGCCACTTCTGCAGTACCACAACCTCCCTGGCCAAATTTGAGGTCGTGTGCCCAAGCTGGGCCATCATGGTTCTTCCCACCCTCTGCCCCAACCAGGTCTTAACTTCTTGGCTCAGGATTAGACATCTGACAACACCAGATTCGTCATATGTCTTGTTCAGGACTTTTCCCTTTGAAATCAGAAAGTTCAGGTATCTTTGATAGGGAAAATGTAAGACTTGAGAATCATGAGTGATGTGTTTGCCTATCCCAAAATCCCAATGCCATCCTCGATGTGGAAAAATCTTGCCATCAATTACATTGATGTACCCCTCCCCGATCCATATGGGGAAATCCTAACCCCAAAGCAGTGGTATTGGCAAGTGGGGCCTTTGGGAAGTAATGAGATCACGAGGGTAGGGCCCTCATGAATGGGATCTGTGCCTTTATAAAAAGAGGCACAGAAAGAGCATGTGAAAACACAGTAAAAAGACATCGCCTGTGAACCAGAGGTGGGTCACTAACAGAGGCAAATTTTCCGTACCTTGATCTTGCTCTCCCCAGCCTCCAGAACAGCAAGTAATAATTTCAGTTGTTTATTAGCTACCCTGCCTCTGATATTTTGTTACAGCATCCCAAACAGGCTGGAAGAATAAACTCAACATCTACAAAGAGGCAGAAGAAAAACAAAAGGCGTTCTAAGTAGATGCCCATCCCTTAGTTGGATTCCTTCAGACCCAGAGGCCCCTCCCTGCCTTTCCTATGATCTCCAGAGCCTTACGATCAGTTGATTTTTGGAAGCAAGCCGGGTTCTGTCCCTTATAATTACAAATGTCCTGCCAACACAAGGTACAATGTCTCAGAGGAAGCAAAATCAGTCTAGCTGACGGGGAGGAAGACAGCCACACAGAAAAGACAAAGAGTAAGCCAGAGAGGGCACAGTGTGTGGATGGGTAGAGGTGTCCAGGAGGAAAACTAAAACAAAGCAGAGCAATGGCAACAGAACAGACTCAGCAAAGGATAAGCACGTGTGAAGCATGGGAGAAGCATGGGAGCTGCTGAGTAGAGGCCCAGATTTTAGAGGAGGAAGAGGAAAAAGAAGGACTGGAAAAGCGGCTGGGTCACAATCTACAGGGTTTTAATGGTGTTGGAAAGAAGTTGAACTCTTTAGGAGGCTGAGGCAGGAAGATCACAAGTTCAAGACCAGCCTAGGTACCTTAGCGAGGCCCTAAGCAACTTAGCAAGACCCTGTCTCAAAATAAAACAAAAATGGCTGGAGATGTGGCTCAGCGGTTAAGCATGCCTGGGTTCAATCCTAGATACCAAAAGAAAACAAAAGAAAGAGAGAAAGAAAGAAAGGAAAAAGAAATTTGAACTCTGCTTTATAAATGAGAATTTGAACAGAGAATATCACAACAAAGCATTTGGAGAAAATCAAATCTGGTGATATCTAGAATGATGGATTTGAAGGACAGAGAATGAAACAGGAGATAAATCCTGGTACAATGAGGCCTTGAAATGAGGCTGAAAAAAGGGACAAGAAAAGAAAGAACAAGGGGCATGCAAGAGGGAAAAGAGAAAGATCAGGAAGAGTCAGCATCATGAATAGCAGGAGAAGCTTGTCATGAAGCTGGATAGGGACCAGAGGTGGGGAATATTCTTTTTCTTTATTCTGTACTCTAATAAAAGATTCAAAATTGATAAATTATTTATTTCTGGAGTTTTTATTTACTATTTTCAGACCATGGCTGCCTGTGAGTTACTGATACTGTGGAATGTAAAACCGTGCCAAGAAAAAGGGGCTGCTGTGTAGTGTCTGTACTCCTGGAGCACTTTTTAGGCTATGACTCTTTATGTTGTACCAGTCACCAAGTAGCTGAGTAGAGAGAATTAAAAAAAAAAAATCAGATTCTTCCTGCTAAATTTCTTTTTTCCATGTTAAGCAATGCATGACACTCGGTCAAAGGGATTACTTGGTCTGCAAAATTCTAAGTAGTTGAATCTCCAGGAAGCTTCAAATTATTTCATTAAACTTATTTCTTAGCCCACCACCTTGATTCTGCCTGATGTATGTGGGAAGTAAACATCAAAAGAACGATGCCTGCTCAGATCCATATTAGGTGATGCAACCCCGACACAGGGCAGAGGAAATGGGAAGCTAGATCCTCAGTGCTTGATGTCATCTGTATTGTCACCTTCAAGTCAATATTATGCTCATTGTACCGTCATCTGTGGTAGTGTATAGAAAGTCTGAGGACTGAATTTGTATTTTTCATTTCTATATTGTGAAAGTGTTCTTATCGTGAGAAGATCATTCTATAGCTATGAGAAAGGAGCTAACTGTTGAGTGCCAAGGTGTGATTTATCATGTATAGAATGAACGTGCACACACACACACAATCACGTTTATTCTCATTTGATAAACGTAGAATCTGAAATTCAAAGCTGAAACAAATTTTCTCTCGTCCGACAGTACTGAGTGCTTGAATGATGATTTGAACCCAGTTCTGTGCTTTTTGTGTGTGTGTGTGTGTTTGTTTTTAGTGTTTCGGACTGAGTCCAGGGTCTCATGCATGCTAAGCACGCACTCTGCCGCTGAGCTGCACTGATGGGGAATGTCTATGATGGCAGAGGAATTAATATGATTTCCCAAGCAGGATCTTGGGGAAGAGGTTGGAGCCAGAGATAGATGCTGGAGAGTCACTGGTCAATTACCAAGCATCAGCAGAGAACCTCCTATGTGTTCTACTTTGAAAAGTCCCAAGAACACTATGGTGCACATAAACACCTCCTAGACTTGCACTCTAGTGAGGACTTGCACTCCAGGGAGCCAAGGGGCCCACAGGGAAGATTCCTCTTCTATCCTCACAAATATGGTAAAACATTTGGGGAGGGGAACATGGTTTGATTTCAAAATAAATAAGAAAAAAAAAGTAAAATGTATTTGGACTTACAGTAGACCCCAAATCCCCTGCCTCCAAACCTAGGTGCTTTGCCCGGGTTAATACCCTCCCTCTCTCCTGGCCTACATTCCTTTCTTTTCCACTTCTGCCTTGCAATTCACTTGTGTTTGCTGTTTTCCATGCAATTGAGAAAATCCCCCATTTGTATTTGTCAACTCAGGAACCATATTCAAATCACTATCAGAAGACAGAGTTACAAAAACCCTTAATACCTCCCAGCACACCAATGATAGCAGTGTGAAGGAAATCTTTCAGCAAGAATGGAAGAACATGATTCACCAAGATTTAGAACCGAGGGCTGCCTCTTAACGAGATTTATGTCAGCGCTTCCAACTCAGGAACGGAGCAGATTCCCACAGCAACTGGAAGCCAACTGGGAGGCATCCGTATGGAAGAGGCCGGGAGGCAGGTGGGGAAACCAACAGCAGCACAAACCAGGCAGAAATGGGATTCTTGACTTTAATGTCCCTTTTGCCTGCTTATTTTCATCTTTACAGAACAGCCCCTTCCTGTCCTTCCCAATTCCCCATTTTCTTTTCTTTTTTCTTTTCTTTAAATGCAGTCTAATCCCGAGTGTGAACTGATGTAGTTTGTGTGTTAGGGGGGAAAATCTCTCTTTTTCTGCCTTTTTTTTTTTCTTCTTCTTCCCCTGGCCCAGTTCATTATTTTTCTTTCTTGTCACTCAGTGTGATAGGTTGAACAGAAGTGCACAGATGAGCACTGAAAACGGTGTCACAAGGCCTTAATCTAGTCTTTAATGCCTGACTTCAGAGATGTCATTTATCTTCTAACTGCAGCAGGCATCCACCAACTTTATCTCTAATAATATATTGATGGATTAAAAGGGTCGGGCAGGAGACCGGGCTGGAAAAATTGCTTATTGACATCAAAATACAGTGCCCTCAACCTGATAAACATGGAGGGCTCGTGTATCTCCCAGAATAGTTGGCGTAGCTATAATTTTTTTTCTAACATGTTTCCCCCCGGTTCATGGGGTGGTCCAGTAAAATAAACAAATACTAAGCATTATTTCTATGCTGACATGGCCAGAGAACACACGAGATATTTTAGGAACACATTTTTAATGTCAGATTTATAAATATACCTCCCTTATTTATGACACGCTATGGCATATTCTATGACAACTTGAAACAGGCACCTATAGTCTTGGCAGCATTCAAATATTCTCCATGCAGTCTGCTGGAGCAAGAGCTCGGGGTCGCTCCTGATTATGCTTTTGGACAGTGGGTAACGCAAGGCTATTTCAGAGGAGAGATGAGGCCAGTAATCTCAGAATGTAAATGAAGGGAGCCTTTGGAAAGGTTTCCTTTGTTTATTGTTCTTTTTTTGTTATTGTTTGGTTGCCAGCCACATGTTTCAAATCATGGTCCCCTGTCCCCACATAGGCCATGTCTTCAAAAGTCAATTTTAGAATAAACCAAAAAATAATTTTAGACTTCTAACTCCTAGTTGGTAGATAGTTCCTAAATTGACTCTTTTCAAATTTACCTGCTTTTTGGATTGAATTTTGCCTAATTTTTTTTGTCCTGCCAATTAGTTTGCATGTGAAGATATTCGCTCAGGGAATTATTGTTATTGTTGTCATTGTTAACGTCCGATGTTGTGGACGTTCACCTGATTTTCAAATACAAGGGACTGAAGATCAGCTCAGCTTCCTTTGTCCTGAGAGAAAGCTCTAAAAATGCCTTTCTCAGTTCTGTGTTAAGAGTGGGGAGGTGACCTTATTTTAGCTTTATAAAAATTATTTCATAATTTCATATATTTTTCCTGAGTATAACAGTGATATCACAAAGGCTGTCTGTGGCAGACTCGCTTCTAAGGGGATTCACACAAACAACGCACTATTACAGCATTTCGTCGGTTTTGTAGAAAATGTTCTTACAGTGTTCTCTTGTCCATGACAAGAGCCCTTTATTGAGGACCGGGACTCAGTACTCAGAACCCATCAGTGTGTAGAGGAAAACTCCCCACTAGCTGCCAAAGGTGCAAACACAACCAGAACCAAGCAAACCCCATCCACTTGTGGTGCTGCCTGGACAAGGTGGCGAACTCTCTCGCAGCAGTTTCCCTGTCTGTAAAGTGGAGTATTGTAATAATGAAACCTATTTCACGGGGCAGTTGTGAGGATTAAATATGCTCACTTATAAGTAGAGGTTTAAAATGGTGCCTACGACATGGTGGCATGCTTGTAAAATTTCACCTATTGCTATCATCATTATCTCTAAATTAATCATTGACCTTGTAATGATGTCCAATCCCAAAGGAAGAATGACTTGAGATAGAGCCAGGAAAGGAGTGTGTCATCTACCAACAGCTAAATGTGCAGGAAGAAGGAGAAAAAAAGAGCCATCTGTGGCCAAACAGGATGCCAAAATGAAAGAGGCCAAACATCTCCAAGAATCCTAACAGAGTCGTTAGTGTAGGTGTCAAGGCTCTGTTCACCAGACGAGAAGAAAACCAGGCATCCAGGTGCCTAATACCTTCCTAAAAGGTTTCCAGGGCAGGGGCTGGAGCGGTGGCTAAGAGGTTGCAGTGCTTGCCTGGCATGTGCAAGGACGCAAGTTCAAACCCCAGGACCCACGTACACAACAAATTGTTAGAGCAATGAAAGCCACATGAAAAACTAAATAAAATTGGTTCTCTCTTTCTCTCTCTGTCTCTCTCACTGTCCCTCTCTCTTGAAAGAAGGAAGGAAGGAAGGAAGGAAGGAAGGAAGGAAGGAAGGAAGGAAAAGGTTTCCAGGGCAAACTGGGGGGTAGGGGGATTGTTGCACCAAATCCTGCTACTAACATGGGGATCTTCAAAGTAACTGCTTCTGGAACAGGTTGAGAAGGAAAAATAGGCTTGGGAAGTAGACTGAAGCCTGTCCCAGAATGACCAGTCAGTCCTCTTTGAATGCTTTGGAACCAACCCTGCATCTAGGAAATGGCTTCAGTACTGAGAATGCTGCAATTAGCATGGGTAAGCTGGCTGCATGGACAGAATTCAAAACACAGAATAGAAAAGTTAAGAATCCAAAACTAATCACTTCCAGGCTCCTCTATACAGAACATTCAAGGGAAGATTAAGGATCAGTATGACTGAAGTACAAAAGCCAAATCGGGAGTAAAAATAACAATAGACACAATTTGCAGGGCTCTGACCGTTTACCGGGATCAAATCCAGGTCTGTCTGACTCCGAAGCCAGGCTCTCAGTTCCAGCATTGCCATTCGGAGCTGCATTCAGACTCTGTCTGCAGCACGCAAGAGGGAAGATGGTGACGTTGCCAAGGTTCTGAGGTGGCAGGTTTTATGATCAAGATGGAAGGGAACTCAGAGGTCTCATGTGCCTACTATCTGGCCTTTTGCATATTCCCGCACCCATGGCCGATAGTCCCCAAACTTAAAAACTCTAGAGATTTACTCCTTTTGCCTCTGTTTTCAGCTGTGCTTGGGATAAAGAAATCATTAATTCTTAGTGCCATCATCAAATAGGATCAGCCAAAGGTAAGACAATAAATAGAGTGTCTGTGACCTAAAACTTCTGGTAAAAAATTAAAGGGCCCATCTACCCTCATGACTCACGGTTAGCACAGAACACTGAATTCCTGCAACATCTGTTTAAAGTTCTGTTTTCAATACCTATAAAGTTCAACCATCATACCTTTCTCCAACAACTGAGCTTAAGTGATGCTCTCTCTGCTTAATGGAATCAAACAAGAAAGCAAAGAAAAGAGAAATACAAATCCAAGTCCATCCCAATGTTAGATTTGTCCACTTGGGGTTGATCCTGTATTCCTGGTGCACAAGGATTCTAGACATGGAATTTTACCTTTGAACACCCTCACAACCGTGTATGATAGCTACTGTTGCAAGGAGGCAAAATTTCAGAACGGATGAGCAACTTGCTAAGGTCACACAGTAAGCCAAGAGCAATGCCAAGATTCAAAGCCAAGCCTCTGCAATGCTGGGTCCTGCACACCTAACTCCTCGTGCTACAATGTGGTGTAATGGCTGATGACCTACCTGCGTCTGGACTTGTGGATGCAATAAGACCATAGGACAAGATAGCACTTCATCTTTCCTGCCTAACAAGCTCTCTACACAGATAGAAGCACAAAGAATCTACACTGCCAAGGTTCAAAGTCAGCTCTTCAACTTAAGCCATGACCTCTCACAGACGCTCCGTTCTCATCTGCAGGATTTTTCCTGAATGTAGGATATTTCTTTCTTTTAAATTCACATATGCAGTTCAGAGACCCTGATGACGCTGGAATTGCATTTTGATATCCAAATGGTTCTTTTGCCATTTTCAGATGCTCCCAAGGACGGAACCCTGGCTGTAACTACAGGTGCTACTTTGCATACTCAGCACTGTGGCTGATGATAGCTCAATTATTGGAGAATATAAATCACCATGGAAAAAATTGATCTCTTCCTACCTGATTGTGGGAGTGGCCCCTTCACTGGAGCACAAAGCACATTCGAGGGCTGCTCATGAGGAGCAGCAAGAGAGATGGTGGCATAGCTGCAAAGCAGGGCTCAGCCATTTCAGAAAAAGGGCGGTGGCGGGGCACCACGACACAGAAAGAAGTCAGCAACAAATGCTGGTTGGACCGGAGCAGACCTGCATTGAACTATGAAGGATCAGATCAAACGCCAGGGAGCCATCCGACAAAATACAGCATAATGGGGTTAAAAGGCCAGTGTTGAAATTAATAGGATAAATAAATGAATAAAAAATAGTTAACAACCAGCACATAATAATAAATGAATTCACACATGGTAGAAAAGAGGGGGAAAGGGTCTATGCTAATACAGTAACATCAAAACTACTAATATAAGAGAAAAAATATTCTGAAAAGAACAAAAAGACAAAACAACCTCAGCTGGACACTTCGGTCAGTACAACACTCTTTGGGGCTCCTGACCCTCCATAGGAGAGCGTAGTGATTTGTACGTGGCAGCTCACACCTTGGGTCCATCTGGAAGGGTCACCCCACAGCCTCCAGCCACTGTAAGCACCCCTTCCAGTCTGCAGCCCTTGTCAGTGGCATCTAGAAAAACATTCAATCGAAGTGCAGTGTCTGCTTGACCCAAGTCTATCTGTACTGTCTCATTGTACTATGTCCCTTATTTTCTTTGTCCTGTATACAAAAGTTTTTCTTATATTTTCCCTTTAGCAGGCTTAGCAATTTACTTGTGTTCCTGATCATATTTTTTTGAAAGATGCTTTCGTGTTCTTACTAAGCTGTTTTCTATTTCAACAAGATTGTGTGTGTGTGATGGGATGTTTATTGGGACCTGTCTTTGCCCTGAGTTGACCACTTAAGGATGGGAACTGAGAATAAGGAGGCTCCCAGCAACCGGGGATTATTCGAGGATAACGTATGCGTCTCTGTTGCCTCCAGACATACCAGGAACTCCCCTGCACAAATCACCATGAGTCTTCAACGTAGTGGAGGGACTCCCTGCCCCTCATAATCTGAGGGTGGGGAGAAGCACCACGCGGCATGGACATCCCACAATAATTCTCCTAGTAGGAAAATGAAATTATGTTCATTCCAGGTGCACTTTAGTGAAATTATAGAAAGCCAGAAACTAAAAGAATGCGCTGTTGCAATAGGAAAGAAAGGCAGGTTACCTGTAAAGGAAGAGCCAAAAAACGTAACAACAAACTGCTCACTAACCACAAGAGAATCCTAGTGGAATTCCAACAGTGGAGGACTATCTCCAGTGTGCCAGTGTGCTGAGAGAAAATAACCATCAATTCAGAATTATTTGCCCAAATTCTCATTTAAAGTAAAGACAGGCTGGAGCGGTGGCTCCGTGATTACAGAGGTTGCCTGGCTGTGCAAGTACATGGGTCTAAACCCCAGCACCACGTACACAACAAAGTCTCTGAGCAATGAAAGCCATGTGAAAAACTAAACAAAAATGGATTCTCTCTGTCTCTCTCTCTCTCACACTGTCCCTTCTTTCTTTTAAAAAACAAAAAAGGAACAGACTTTCAATCCACTACAGTGCAGAAGTCTCTGAGATGCCTTGTGAATCAAAAAAAAGAAAGAAAAAGGTTCTTAGAGCAACAATTCCTTACTTAAGAAGACAAATATATGTATATAATTAGATATGTATGTTTGCTGATATCAAAAAGAAAGGAGTATATGTTATCCCATTAATATGTACAATTTCTATGTTTTTATGTACCACTTTAAAATTAAATTTGGTTTTTACAAAAAGCAAGACAAAGCCTAATAATATTTTAAATGGTAAGCTATGGAGGAGAGAATGTGTTAGGTAGAAGGCAAAGATACATATTGAACACCTTTGAATATAGCTTGTTTTCCAGACTTCACCATGTAAATACTTTACATAATTATAAAATAAAAATAAAGAAATAAAGCAACCCCCAAAATTCGTACATTCTTGGCATAATGAAAGAAAGGAGTTACCCCAAATAACATTAAAACATTATAATTTGGGGCTGGAGCGGTGGCTCGGCAGTTACAGCGCTTGCCCGGCATGCGAAATGTACACAGGTTCAAACCCCAGCACCCATGTACACAGCCAAGTGTTGGAGCGATGAAAGCCATGTGAAAAAAATCAACAAAAATTGATTCTCTCTCTCTCTCTCTCTCTCTCTCACTGTCCTCTCAAAAAAATTTTTTTAAAAGTCGTAATTTGTATACCTATAGAGGATATAGCCTAAGAACAAGAAGACAAAAAAAATCTACTGGAAAAAAAGCTTCTGTAATTTTCACTAAATACATTGTTGGTAGGAATGCTAATATTATTAATATGCAATAATTAAAGAGTAATGAGGGAGCATACCAGTAGTTCTGAAAACTGGAGTTTTCAATCTTGTTTGAAGTAAAAAATCTGTAGGACTAAAAGTTCTGAATTTGAATAGGAAGTTTTAACATAAAACCGTGGTGTTTTCTATCTTTAAAAGTAACATATATATTTGTAGTCACTAACAAAGAAGTGTCTACACCTACGGTACCTGAGTCAGGAAGGACTTTTATTTTTTAAAGACTGTTGTTCTTGCACAACATTTTTCTTATCTCTACTTCTTAAACAGGATGAAAAAATAGCTCTTAAACTTAAAATAATTATATTAAATGAGATAATCCATGGAAATCAATCAATACTTTGGTAAGAAGTAAATAAATATTACTATTCTCAACACAGAGCTTTAAATGCAAGCTAAGGGGCTGCAGCAGTGGCTCTGTGGTTACAGCAGTTACAGCGCTTGCCTGGCATGCGTGAGGACACGGGTTCAAACCCCAGCACCATGCACACAGCAAAGTGTTGGAGCAACGAAAGCCATGTGAAAAACTAAATAAAATTGATTCTTTCTCTCTCTCTCTCTCTCTCTGTCCCTCACTCCTTATAAAAATTAAATAAATAAATAAATGTAGATTAAGAAACTAATGAATATATCTATGTCTTTGGCTTTTAAAACTATTGTTTATAGGAGCTAAATATAGAAGATTCAAGAGACTGGGTGATGTGGGGGTAATTCTGTTTTAAGAATGTATGTATATCGGGGCTGGAGCAGTGGCTCGGTGGTTTCAGCGCTTGCCTGGCAAGCATGAGGACCCGGGTTCAAACCCCAGCACCACGTACACAACTAAGTGTTGGAGCAACTAAGGCCATGTGAAAAAACTAAATAAAGTTGTTTCTCTCTTTCTCTGTCTCTCTCACTGTCCCTCTTTCTAAAAAAAAAAAAAAAGAATGTATGCATATCATACTGTAACTTTATATGCATTTATGATTGTACAATAACTCAACTCCTTAATAGAATAATTTTTAAAAAGAAAATAAATAAAATAAAAATATTTTGCATATACTTAACTATGCTCTTAGAAATGGTTAGGATTGTATATTTTATCTTATATTTTCATCACAATTTTAAATGATGACTTGCATTGTCTTTATACAAAGTACCATAGTAGTGTGTAATGATGAAAAATGTATAATGGTATACAAGAAAATAATGTCATATATACCAACAGAACCTTACATTCTTGCTATGGACTGAATTTTCTCTCCCATATAACATTCATATATTGAAATCTTAACAAGTATTTGGAGATGGGGCCAATGATGAGTTGATAAAAGATTAAAAGATATCACCAGGGTGGGGCCCTAACCCAATAGGTCAGGTGACTGTATAAGAAGAGAAAGAGACACCAGATTGTTCTTTAAGCTACAAGAGTACGTAGTAAGAAGACAACCATCTGCAAGCCAGGACAAGAGCTCTTACCAGGAAATAAATTAACCAGCACCTAATCTTGGACTTTTCAGCCTCTAGAACTGTGACAAATAAATGTTTGTTGTTTAAACCCTCAATCTGTGATATTTTGTTAGAGCAGATTAATATAATTCCTATTAAATGTAATTGATGGAGGAGCTGGAGCTGTGGCTTGGTGGTTATGGTGCTTGCCTGGCATGAGCGAGTACACGAGTTGGAACCCCAGCACTACGTACACAGTGAGGTCTCAGAGCAACGAAAGTCACATGAAAAATTGAATTAAAAAAAGTTTCTCTCTTTCTCTCTATCTCTCTCTCACACTGTCCCTCTCAAAAAAAAAAAGTGTAATTGATGGAGATAAAAAATGAAATTTTTTTGAAACTTGAAAATCATTACCTTAGATAACAGTGTGGATGAAGACTGTACTGTGAGATTTTTTAGGGAAAAAGGAATAAATGAAAAAGAACCTAGAGAGGGAAGCAAAGATGGAAAATATAAAGGGAGCCATAGAACAGACAAGAAATACTGAAGGGATAATATTAAGTTGAATTGGGGGAGACATAGGAAATGTGTTATGAAGAAAGTCCAAAACAATAATGGTCTATTAAAAAAAAAAAAAAAGCCACTCCCACCCCACCCAGGAATTAGACGGAATGGAAAATTTAGAGGAATACAAAACAAACCTGAAAAAGTTCCCAGGGAGAATTTAGGCCTAAGTGGAGTGTAGAGGAAAGAAAGGAGAAAGACAAGTGCTATAAGGATTAGAGAAGGCACAGCTTTCAATTTATGGAAACTACTTTTGTGGCTGGATACGTTCCAAATATAAGATCGCCTACTTAATGCTTTTTAGAGGCATTAAAAAAAAACTATTATTTGATTTCATTTTTACTGATTATGATCATATCTTCATGGTCAAGGGAAAATTCGGAAATGACCATCTGGCCAAAGCCTGATGGACCTGTGATACCTGCACCAACCTCACTTAACCTCCCAATGGGCCCTCAACTCCCTTTAGAGCTGGGTCATGACATACACGCATACACAGGAGCTGTTTATAAACAGAGGAGCAACGTGTGCCTGTACAAGGAAACTGCAGCAGTACATGGAAGCATTTTTCTTGAAATTAAGAGAGAAATGTTTTATTTCTAGTATCAATATGACCACACAGGTGAACATGTCTTCCTTTTCTCATGGGACACATAAAACCAAAAGAAAATAACAATGATCACAACAAAGCGTGAACATTCCCTATTCACACATTCAAGAGACAGAAACAACCTACAGCTTCCAAAATGTGTTTAAGGGAAAAAAAATAATAATAAAATTAAATTAAAAAATAAAAATAAAAATACAAAATGTGTTTAAGGACGGCTCAAACCACACACTTTTAAGAAGAAGCAAACAGAATGTCAATAAGGCCTTATGCAAGCAGACCTCAGAAACTTCCAGCAAAAACACAATTCCCAGAGGGAAGGGGCATGCACTGAAGAGTAATAGCTACATCCTTTATTTGAAGGAGAAGAAAAAAAAAAAAATAGTGCAGAAAGTAGGGTAAGCAGAAGAAACAGGGAAAAGAGAAGCAAAATTTAACAATTTACAAAAATTTCTCGTAGGAAAAAAAAATGCTCCCCAGATAAGAGGAAAAATGTGGGTATTCCTGCCAGTTACCCATTGTTGTATAACCAGCCACCTAAACTTTAGTGGTTTAAAACAACTACCATTCAACTAATATTGTCATGGTTCAGGAATTCAGACAGGGCTCAGCTGAGTGATTCTGCAGCTCCACATTGCAATTGAAGTCTCCCAGTCATTTTCAGCAGGTGGTTTTGGTTGTTGGGGACCTGAGGCTTCATTCACATGCTTAACACCCTGTCAGTGACATTTGCAAGCCTGGGTTCAGCTGAGCTACTTTCCCACTCTCTATAATCCCAAAGCTCTCCATGCAGCCTGGTCAGCATGGTGGTCTCAGGAGAGTGCCCCTTACTGTGTGTTAGCCCAAGCCTCTAAGAGGAAGGAAGTAGAAGCGGCTGGTTTCTTTAGGGTCAGGGTGCTGAACTAGCATAGCTTCATTTCTCCCATGCTCCATTTATCAACACAGTCACGGAGGTCACCCAGATGCAAGGCCTGGAGCTATAAATCCTGCCTCTCATTGAGAGGAGAGTCAAGGAATTTACAGCCATCTCAGTCCCCCACTGTGATCAAGAATTTCACTATGAATTATAAATAAATAGCCTCTCTGAAGGAAGACTACAAGAAGAAATATTAAAAATCAGGAAGAAGGTGGTAAAACACAGGAACATATGAAAAATAAGACAAGTAGAACCCCCAAAAGAAGTACAGTCAAAAACAAGACCATCACAGGCTCCCAAGGATTAGATTTTGCAGAGAACTCTGTAAAGCAATGCTTCTCATACCTTAAATGTACACAAGTCAGCAGAGGATTGTGTTAAAACAGGGGGCTTCAGTAGATCTGGGCTGGAGCCTGAGAGTCTGTGCTTCTAACATGCTCTCAGCTAATGCTCATTTGTGGATAACACAGGGATATAAAAAGAAATAAAGGAAGAGGATTTTTTTTTAAATATAGGAATAAAATGATAGAAACAGAAGATGAGAAAAACCAAATGAACATATAAATAACAAAACCGAAACAAAGTCTATAACAAATATAGAGATTAGCATCTCAGGATATCTGTGTTCCAATAAACCAAGAAAGACACATTTCACAAAAAAATACATAAAAATGAGAGTGAACAGTGGGGGGAAGGCTAGTTGATAATTATCTTGATTGCTGAATCTGTTATGACTGGAGCCCAAGGATACTGTTTAGAGCTTACATATCACTCAGTCATAGAAACACAAGCACCTACAGCAATACAAAGGAAGATGGGAAGACGACTAAACAAGGAGAGCACAGAGGGGAAGGAAGAGGAAAGAAGTTAGCTCTAGCCTTCCATATTAAAAATCAGTAGAGCTTATCAACAGGTGGGCTTGCAGGTGTGCTGAGATAGTACAGTCCTTAGGCCATAGGGCAGCTGGAGAGCTTGAGGCCCTGGAAGAAACTCCACCCCCATGACAGGCCCCTCCCCTCCAGGGGTCTCCTCAATTACCCCAGCATGGCATCTGAATAGCACCATCTGCTAGGTATGCCATGACATGAAGTAGGCTGGAAAGCACGGAATTATGGAGCTAAGGATATTACAGAAGGTTATAATAAAGATAACCATTAGAATAAAACCACAATTTTTCCACATACTAGAAACTTCTAGGGAACTGCTTTGCCTAAATGTGCCCAACAAGTGAGAGAAAATCTGAACTAACTGACCTCTACAGAAATTTAAAAGAAGGAGAAAGAGGAGGAGGAGGAGGAGGAGGAGGAGGAGAGGA